>CM036553.1:839223-864223 GCA_020745685.1 Tautogolabrus adspersus
AGTGTGAGGTCGGGGTTGTTTCTGCTGTCTATATAATAATAAATTCGCTGAACAGACTGTGGATTATTTTACAATTTATTTCGGCCGAGGTCAGACCAACGCAACAAAACACACTCATTGACAATTGCTAGCTGACTGACCAAGATTCTCTAATTCACATGTGCTTATATTCTGCTCAAGGTACAGCCTACACATTCCTGACTATTTAGAGTACTTTCTCTATAAGGCTTGAAGAAAACATCAACTTGACTCGTAAATCAGACATGTACATTTCTTCAGTTTCAGAGTCACATTCCTTTTCATCTTTCAACAGACGCTTGGCTCCACTCCCAATATAACTCTGTTTCTGTGAAATGTTTTCCTGTATATGGTTACAGCAACTCAAACCTAGAATAGTTACTCTAAGATGGTATACAGATTTAAATGATCCATTCACATAGTTACCAAAATGAACAAATTCATGAAAATACGTAATATCAAAGAGCCTCTATGAATAAACTGTGTTAAGGTCACATCATGCAGGAAATGGATCTTTGAGGGGATTTGGTGCCACTTTACTTGTCATATTCATCATCTTGCATCGACTAAAAGCAAGCACACAGTCGATCACTTATCATGCATCAGAGGATGTAAACAGGCGAGTAAACTCAAAGGATAGTGGCAGAGAGAAGTCCAGTCACTTCAAATATCTGATATAACAACCAGATGTTTTTGTTGCTCCTCTGAAATCCAGGGACCAAAAAACAAGCAGGGCGCTCTTGGGAATAAATGACCCGTGGAGAGAGCCGTGGTCGCTGTCTCCCTCCCTTTCCAGTCATTGTGCTAAGCTAAGCTAACCAACTGTCGACTTTTGCTACAAAATTATGACAGTTTAGTCTGAGCGCCAACCATTGCTGAAAGATGAAGCCTATGCTGAAGTGCAAACATTTGCAGTTCCTCCAGTGTCCACTAGAGGCTGCCTGCAAAAGCCCCTGAAGTCACATTAACACCGCCACAGCAGAAATGACCACGTTTACAGTCTGGTTCAAAATACTAACTTGGTCTTATGAGCTCATGTCTTTATCTGCACTCAGTGAACGAGGGGCGATTTTCTTATGACTCATCTGTTTTCATTTCATGAAGGAGAACAGTTATGCGTAGAAGGGGCGGGGCTGAGTTGACTGACAGGTGACACATACAGTATCAGGTTGACAGGAGGTGTAAGCGGCGCCCAAGCTCCACCTCGTTGTCTGATTCTAGGTCGATATAAAGTTAATTTGAGACAGCATTTAAATATGGCAACCGTCAACGTTGGGCTTCAAAATACCTCTTTAGAAACCAACGGGCGACATCACTGAGACGACGTCCATTTTATATATACACTGTATGACTCCTGTGAAGCTCCAGATTTCTGAGTCCTATGATCGGTAGCTCCTGTGTTCTGTGAAGTAAAGTTCCTGTTTTTATGAATGGAGTTTGGCGTGTTTGCAGAGAGCGACGTAACAGCTGTTTGTGGTTAAAAAAAAAAATCCTCTCTTGACAAGAGGGTCTCCGTCTGTAGGGATCCTTACTGTCAAGTAATTCACCTTTTTTTGTTTGATTTATTCCCAGATCATTTAAAGTCCAGCAGGACTCCCATGCAGGGATTCATTTTCACTTTGACCAGACAGCAGTCTGAGAAGTCTCCGTCTAAAGTGGGCCAACCTGCGGTCTGCTTAACCCTCCGAGTCTGACAGTCAGAGCCTCAGACGGACGCCAGGGAAGGAGAGTTTCTGCTGCTTTACATGAACATAGGACTTTTAAACCACGCCCATTTAGAGCAGGACCCAAATTTAAACCCGACAGGTCGCTCTGAGAGAGAAACTCTACAAACACATACAGACTGCAGACGTTTGTTTTCTACAGCCTGATATCAGGATTGAACACAAACTAATCCAAAGCGTGTAAGGCTTCGTCCACTGAAAGATCAGCTCTTACTGCGAACACGTGCGTCAGACAGTTTGAACGTCAGGTTCTGCACGTACGGACTTTACTGCTTTAAAGGTTCAATATGTTGAATTTTACACTGAAATACCTACATGAATAAAAAAATGGACTAAACCAATGTTTTATATCTGTTGAGTTCTTACATCACCTCAGATATTTCCAACAGTGATCAGAGCCAGAGAAATGCTTCTTTACATAGTTTGTAATGGGACGTGTCTCGCCGTGCTGGCCCCCATGACAGACATGACCTGTTTGTTGTTGCCGTGGAAACACCAGATGTAGCTTTAAGAGGTATGATGAGTATTTAGGTGTAAAATAAAATGTGCTCATTGTTGCTTAAAATTAGGATGGACCATGTTTTTGCTCCCCCCCCCGTGCAGCTGGGCCCCAGAAAGCTATCCCCCTTCATCCCCCCCTTCAGGGTGGTCTTGCGTGTAAAGAGGTTGTAGTCCTCATCTCAGCGTGCTGGGGTTCAAATCGGACCTCAGTCCTTTGCTGCACGTCTTCCCCCTCTCGCTCCTCCACGTCGCTCTTCAGCTGGCCGATCCAGTGAAGCTCGTAACGAGCGAAGACGACTGACTGTATGTTTTTGTTTGGGGATTAATACAGGTGTGATTCTTAGACAGCTGTGTCAGTAGAATGTTTGACTGTAATATTGAAGGATCAGTTTATAACAACGTATACTGTACCAGATAAAGCCTGAATAAAGAACACTTCAACGACACGGCGTGTTTCAGTAAAGTGCTGATCGATCAGAGGAGCCATCGTGTCTTCCTTCTCCAGCATCGCCCATCTTCTCAGTTTCCATCTCGTCTGAAGGCTCAGATCTGACATGTGATCACACAAACAGACGTTTAAAAATAACGCTGTCTCGTGGAGGAGCAGAGCCGCTGAACGAGCTGCGGTAATCTCACATCCTTCAGAAGACACAAAGGCGCTGCAGGACGGAGTGGGTGGTGTGGGAGCAGCGTGCGAGGAATGTGGAGAAAAAGCTTGACTGTAAAATTCAAAGAGGTCTTTATGGTCGCGTACAGACGCCTCACGGAGAGGCTGATCCAGGTCAGGAGATGTTTAAACCTCAGAGCGGCAAAGTAGGAAGAGAAAAGGAGAATATGATGAAGGTCAGAGGATAAAGGGCCGAGACGAGGGTCGGCACAGGTTCTGTTCCACTGGTGGGATTTATTGAAGGTGATAAACATTTGCAGCAAACTCTGAATATGACGGAGACGAGCTGAACAAATCGTATATTTAGACTTTTATTAAATAATCAGTCACATGAAAAGACGGCAGACTGCTCGTTTGTTCAGGACAGACTCGCAGGACAGAAGTTCACAATCGATATCACTGAAGAGCTCTTCTTGTTTCCAGGAAAGAAACGAGTTTTAAACACATCATTAAAACACGACTTCTTTGTCCTGGTCGGGTGAATAAAGAAGGATAAATTAAACAGATGATAAAAAATACAGAAACATCTGTCTGGAACTTTGTCTTTTATTAATGAACTCGTTTTTTCATTCACTTTAAAGAGTCGTCTCTCTGACGGGCCGTTCTTAAACATTTAAAAAGCCGTTCAGGAGGAAACTTTAGTCAGTGTTCATTAGAGAGAGCTTGAGGGTTTGACCCCGTGTTTAAATGTGTTTCAGTTATTAGAACCAAAACTTTTTCCTTTAGAATTCAACAGAAAGACGCCGTCAACTTGGAACAATTTGTAGACACCTCTCGTATTGTACATCCATCAGTCCTAGTCCAGTAAGTAACCCAGACGTCCCTCTCCACCGCAACGTTTTCCAGCTCCTCCTGGAGCGACAGAGGAGGACAATCGAGTTAGAGGATGAGGGCCCTGACACACCAAGCCTGACACACCTGACTGTGGAGTCGCCTCACGAACAAATCCCCCTCCAGGGCGATGAAGAAAGAGATCGAGATTACTTCTTAGTTATAAAATTCAGAAACTCGTCTTTTAAAAATGTTCATGTTTCAATGTCACAAATTAAGAAAATCAGAAACACACAAAATCAGAAAGAACCCCTGCCTACCTCCGACACTAGGTCCTCCCAGGGTACCTGAATGCATCATTAGGTGAGCAGCCTTAAAACTCTGGTCAGTCAGTTCATAAGTCTGAGCGTGACGTGTGCTCGCAGTGGGCTCCGTCAAAAATAGACTCAGTGCGTATTTGAAATGGAGTCGAGCGGAGTGACGCTGCTGGCACGCTCCGGAGACGGACAACGGCGCGTGACGTGGAAACAGGAGCATTGACTGGACAGGGAGCGAGCGTGCTGATGGAACGCGGCGTGCAGGTGAGGATAATAAATCTAAAATTGACAAAAATCCATTCAAAGGCTTCAGTGCTGCGAGACCTTTAACCCACACACAAACAGAACATATAATCATCCATCTTCTGTTTCCCTCCATCCTTAAATCTGTGCAATCACACGAACACAGAGAAGGAGGACGTTTAATCCTGCCAGAACAGACTCAGTGAAAATAACACATCAGCGTGGCCGTTTAAATTACATTCTGAGCTCGTTAAGGATCCAAAGAGTCCGTCTGTGGTCAAACTAAAGATCAGAGCGCCGAGGGAATATGAGACTGATGCAACGACCCCAGAAGCCCCAAACTGTTCCTCTCCATCAATCACACACTCGTCTCCGCCTGAATTAGGACAGAAAGTTCTTCATGGATAGATGTAGACCTTTTCTGCTCTTCAAAAGCGGCTGGATCAGACACGCCGACGATCCTGCCTCATTAGCTCTTTTTTTACACATCAGATTTTTCTTCTTGCAGGATTTGGGAGATAGACGGAGCTTTGCCTCAGGGCGAGCTCAGACAGGCCTTCATATTTGCTTTAAATAAACTCTGCAGTTGGTGCAATTTACTTGGACAGAAGCTTCTTCTTCTGTTTTTCAGACTGTGACTGTTCATATTTGGTTTGCATGGACTTCAAAGGTTAAAAGGGAACAAGACTTTGTTCTGGTCTGTAACGATGATCTGAGAATACAACGAAGAAGAAGATCACGCCTTCATGTGTTCTCTCAGGTGCGTTCGTTTCAAGCTCGGTGTATTTTAATTGGTCGTTACATAAACCCCTCGCGGCAGAAAGTTTCATCGATGATCTGTCGGTGAGTAAAGACGTTTTTATTTAAAGCTCCTGTAACGGGGAATACAACTGACTGAAAGTAACACTGATGTCTGCAAACGACTTACTAAAGCACGTTAAACCAAAACCACCCGAGCCCTTCCAGAGAGGGGCGTGGTCAGACAGCTCATTTACATTTAAAGCTACAGACACAGAAACAGCCTGTTCTGAGCAGGGCTGAAATAGAGGGGTTTATAGGCATGATCAAATACAGGATCAGAGTGGATTTAGAACAAGAAACTTCACACACATGTTTAGAGGAGCTCTGAGACTTATTTACACTGAAGAGGAGGAGGATATGTGACCTCTAACCCTCTGACTAACAGGTCACTTTTATTGGTCAGTCTCTGGATGATGCACTACTACCAGCTGCAGCTCTGTAGACGACTCTGCTCTGATTTGTCACTCAGTTTGAGGTCTTTCTGTCAGAACAGTCTAAACAGCAGTTTGTGAAATATTCATGAATATATGACACAGAGATTTGTGCACTTGGACGTGTATTTTCCTCGTTTGTCACATTTCTCAGCATGAATTCGGCGTCAATCCTCTCGAACACGTTTCCTGATGGAGGCACACATTTCATGACCAGCAAACATTCAGCCAGAAAGCTCTCTCTCTCTGTTTCAGCGCGGAGTCCACCGCTCGTGTGCAGAATGAAACCACAAGTAAACAATGACTTTTTGTTTTTAAACTCAGTCTTTTCCTAAACCTAACCAAAAGCTTATGAGCCTAACCATGAGGAAACCAGTTTAAGGCTGCAGCTGCACACGATGTTAAAAACACGGAGACCACAGACATGAGGACAGTTTCAACACATCTTTAACTTTATAATCATCTGAACACACACCAGACGATTCAGACCGCCAGACCACACACCTGCATGTAAAATCAGACATGGAAATATCTAACAAGCTTCTTGTTGTCGTTGTTTTTCTCCACCCGTTGATATCAAACCAAAAGCTTCTCTCCAGTTAAAACAGCATGTGTCCATAACGGACCCTCATTTGTTAATAGATGAATACATCAGTCCAAACACACACACCTGATGTTTCACAGCAGACCGAGTCTCTGAAAGTGAACGTTAAACTTTGACAATAACTCAGGAAGAGAGACTTTAGAGAGAGACGGGCAGAGAGAGCGAGGAGGCTTTGAACGACTTTGGTGACAGGAGTGAAGAATATTGCAGCAAATAAAGAAGATCTATCACAAAGTTAATTTACAGAAGCTCTAACTCCACACAGAAGAACAGGCTGTTATTCTACACTGAACGTCTCCTCTCTGTCCTCTGTGGCTCCTGCTGCTGCAGAATAACTCTCTTCACTTTCCAAGGCTCGTGGACGCTGCAGCCCGATGTCATGTTATTAAATGATGATTTAGAAGACGTCTCTTACTGCAGTTATATCTGCAGAAACGAGGTCAAAAGAGTTAGCTGTAAGACTCCATTAATGGTTTTGAATATGCAATCAATGATCTCAAGAGAAGCTCTTCATGTTTAGCTTTTTTATATCTTTAAAGCAGCAGTATGTAACTCTGACACCTAGTGTTTAAAATGGGTACTGCAGTCCAAATTCTAAACATTAGAGAGAGCTGTCTCCCCCCACCCCCTCTCTAGAGTGGATGCTCACGCAGGTCACCATGTGGTGGACTCTGAAGCTTCAGTGTTTATCCAGCTCTGCATCGGTCTGTAAACCTTTCTGCGTTCTAACCTCTCTCCATTTTTCAAAAGCATCTCCAATATTGATCCTAGTTTGAGCACGTTTCTGCTCGTGGAGCTTATTAGAAACGTGCAGAGGCTTTTTAGGTCGGGTACAATCACTTCTATCTGAACCAGTTCTCTTGCCCGCTTCCATCGCTGCAACACCTGTTGGTTTGACCTGATAACTGCTCTCATATCTGGCAAACCGAGGGGCGTCCAAAACGGCCGTGTGGGGGTGCCTTCTCTAGTCCAATGTTAGCCTAAAAAAATCATCCTCTCATTAAGCATCTTTGCTTTCACTGGTATTTCTAAAATGTGGACTGGAAGAGCTGGGGTTCAAACCCTCTCTCCTAATAGTCTCCGAACAACAACAGCTAATTCATCAATCCTTTTTCCAAACTGTTCACACTGTTAAGAGTCTGATCTCAGCGTGCACTGGGCAAGAGTCATGGTCAGGTCACAAACACACTGACACATACAAACTGGCTAATTCTGCAGAACGTCTCCAGATTTGAAGCTTGATCCAGATCTACTTTTCTCATCCGACACTGAACGCGTTTCATCAACATGTCTGATCTGCAGCATCAACCACTCTGCAGAGACCACTGAGGATATTCAGGGTCACGACCTTGCTGTGGTGATCATGAGGGACTAAGAGCCATCTGCTGTATGTGTGTGTGTGTGTGTGTGTCGGGGTCACTCCTCTCTAACCCCCTGGTTATCTCTCTCTCTCTCTGTATTCCTGTCACTCGTCCATCCCCCCTGCAGCATATTTTCTCTCTTTATGTCCGTCTGTGACTTTGACTCCAGCTGTGACAACTCTAACACACAGACAAAGGTCACATTTAAAGACACACACACACACGCACACACACACACACACACACACACACACACACACACACACACACACACACACACACACACACACACACACACACACACACACACACTGTAAAACCATTCAGTTTGAAATATCACGGCGTTATGGCTGCAGGATTTATCATCCCTTAAATATGATGTCAAACATAAACGGAGGGTAGTAAAAACAATCGAAAAAAATGACCTCATAATGTGACGCTGTGACACGAAACAATAAAACACAACAGAGCAGAAATGACAGCTGTAGAGACGTGTGTGACATACAGGAGGAAACCTGAGAGATGACAGAACAGTTCTAAATCCACTCTGATCTTGTATTTGATCATGCCTATAAACCCCTCTTTTTCAGCCCTGCTCAGAACAGGCTGTTTCTGTGTCTGTAGCTTTAAATGTAAATGAGCTGTGTCTGACCACGCCCCTCTCTGGAAGGGCTTGGGTGGCTCGGGCTTTCTCGCTCCATGCCCTATTGTTTACGGTGAGAAGGCAGACTCAGAGGGCAGAACAAACACCTAGCTGTGGGAGTGTCACCCACCTGGGGGAGGGGTTACTGCCCTTTGTGATGTCATGAAGGGAAAATTGAGCACTTGGCCTGTTTGAGCACACATTTTCTGAAAAGTGGAGCAGGCAGAAGACGGAGAGGATGGACTTTACTCATCATCACGTATTAGTGTTAATGAAACATGGAGAAGAGGATTTTGTATATGTGACTTTTAACAGAACAAAAAGGAGGCATGTATTCCAGTTTGTTAAGATGTGATTGTCTTGGACTCTGGTGCTGCAGAGAGAGCTTTCTACCTTTAGAATCAATACGTGAAAACAATCAGTACTGTATCATGAGCTGTGACCTGGTTTGGACTTCAGCATTTGACTTTTACAACCCTTCAGTTTACACAAACAGAGATCACATTCAAGAGCACTGAAAGATTTGAACAAAGGTAGCTCTGTCTCTCTTTCTGTCTTCCTTCACACCTTTACACAGGAGCAGCATCATCTGTTTCTGTAAGAAGCACTCATATCATAAAGTGAGACACAGTGTTGTTTTAATGAGTACAGGTGTCGTGTGCATCCCTTTGACTGTACCTACAGTCTGAAGCCTCTACACAGTGATTCACAGCACATATTGTTTGTGCAGGTTTGTCTCCTGAGTTCAAACTGCAGCATGAAGCAGCTGTGTGATGTAACACAGAGAGGTCTGTGGGCTGCAGAGGAACACAGCTACACAACCAGACTTCAAAACAAGGAACAAACTTCAGAGCCTCCTCGCGCTGAGATGAGGATCTTTGCCTTCACATCCTGGAGATGGGTGAAAAATAGTTTTAGGAGGTTTTCTGTCTGTTAATGTGCACCGCAAAGATAAAGAAAGATACAATAATGTGGTCAAAAGAGTGATTGCTGCAAATGTAGCTGCAAAATGTGCGTTATGCAAAGTAAGAAGGACGAGTCACAGCTTCCCTTTGCCCTATTTATCTTTTTCTAGAACATATATTTAGTGTACAGTAGCAGAGTGAGCAGCCGACCTCTGCAGCAGCCTCGCCGCTCACTCTGAGCTGCACTCGAGTGTCAGAGCTCAAATTCAAATTCTGCTCGCCTGCGGTGCCCCCGGTGGTTCGGCTGGCTCGACGTTCCCTCAGCATCTGAAATCAGCGCCGGGACACTTTCTCCGAGACGGACCCCTGCAGGAGGAGCGAGGAGAACCATCACTCCTTCTTCAACCTTCGGTGACACAAATGAGTCCCTCGAGTGTCTGAGAGTGGATGTTTCTACTCTTAATCAGCCCGCAGGGTATCGGACTTCCTCTGCACACACGAGGCCGACAATAAAAACACTGATGTGTGTGTTTGTGTCGGAGCTGTTCCTGATCTTACTGTGTTGTTATTCTCTCCGAGGAGAACAAATACCTCAAAGTTAGATAACAGACAGAAATATGTGACCTACATGTGTTTGTTCGGCTGCAGCCGTTTTCTACACTTTAATTCACGAGTTCTGACTCATTCACAGACGATGAAGTTAAAGGGAAGAGATGACACAAAAAAAGGCCTTAAAGGTGATGAGCATCCTGAATAAAGTTAACATGTTGGGGTGAACACAAACAGGTGACAACATGTCACCATGCAGACACTCCTGCTCACTTGTGGTGATAAACGTATGGCTTTTATTTTAAAGAATATTGACGTGACGTAGTTTCACTGCTTGCTTCAGTTTGACTGAGCTCCGACGTGTTGCTGGATTTAGTTCAGCTCCTTGAGGCTGCTGTCAAAGCTGTCAATCAAACTCTGCTGACGACTGAACGAACGGGCCGAGAACACCTGAAAGAGTTTGGATCTGAAGTGATGCTGAGATTTCTTAAAGCAGGAAAAGCTCAACTTAAACATTTATCTTCTTAAAAATATGTAAAAGTCCTACATCAAACATCACTGTGGAGTTTGATCCACAGAATGATCTTCATATGACGTCATGTTTCAGGATACGGAGCGAAACTTAACGAGAACATTTTGTGTTTGCTGCATCGACAACACGTGGGAGGCTTTTTAGTCCGGTGGTTCCTCTGGGTCGAGTCCTTTAAAAGGGCCACAAGATGAATCCATGTGGTCGTCAGAAGATCAAGAGGAGAGAAGAAAGACAACCTAAAGCCACATTCGGTGGTGTCTTTTTGTTCCGATCATTAGAGAACACTTCAGAGCGAGCAGAAAAGGTAAACAGAAGTCTGATGTGGGTTTTACGGCTGTTGGTGTAAAGTAATTCCCCTGCAATGATTAAGAGCGCATCATTGCCGTATGCATCGTAATGCCTCAATTTTTATCTTCAAGCTGCTTTTAAGTTCCTTCTAAACAATCCGACAGCCCACCTGGAGGTGTGTTATCACATCCTCATGATCATCTACACGACTGCTGTTTCATCACTCATGCTGTACGTCATTAGAAAACTACGATTCCTGATTCCGATCACGTAAACCATTTCAAGATCCAACCACCACAGCAGTCACAATCTACGCACCTGTCAGACCACCTGGAAGGATTTCAATACATCCCGAAACTGCTGAGTGTTAGCTTTCAAAAAAGACCTTATGAACGGTTCAAAACCAGCATCGTATTTCCTCGCGGTACGTAGGTGGTCTAGGCTCATTTTAACAAATCTTAAAGGGGACATATTATGAAAAATCCCCCTCGCTCCACCCCGCTCTCCATCATTTTATACTCGCAAGCGAATGAGTGATGTCTTCGGGAAAACTCAGGGGGGCTCATTGCATTTAAAGAGACACACACCAAAACGGAGCGTTCTGAGAGAGCTGGTTTCTACAGGGTCACAAACCTCCTCTGTTTTAAAAGGTGGAAAGAGGTATAATGTCCACTTTAAGGTTTTTTTAAGGAGGTGTTCGCACATCCAACTGTCTCACGAAGTAGGACGACAAACTTTCACTTGAAAAGAGAAAATCCAGCACACTCCTCTTGCTAAGAATCACCAATTCATTGAAAGAAAAATCCCAACGTTTCCCTCTGAACCTTTGTCAAGTGTAGAACACACTTCTAAGTCTTTTCTAACCGCCATGATGGATATACATAAATCAAACTTAAGGGTCTGATTTCAGTTTAGGGTTAGGGTCTATACCACATCCTGTGATGTTTATGTTTGACATGAATAAAGGTTAAAGATTCAGCCTGATCTTTCAAAGTGAGGAGCTTCTAGGGTTCAGCTGCATAACACCGCCACCCATCCACCTGTCAGCACTCGGTACCTGCTCGGCCCCTCATCACGGCCTCTTGTCTCAGCCCCTTCGCCTCAGCCCCTCGTCTCGGCCCCAATCCTCGACCTCTCGTCTCGGCCCCTCGTCTTGGCTCTTCGCCTCGACCTCTCGTCTCGGCCCCTCGTCTTGGCTCTTCGTCTCGGCCTCTTGTCTCAGCCCCTCGTCTCGGCCCCAATCCTCGACCTCTCGTCTCGGCCCCTCGTCTTGGCTCTTCGTCTCGGCCTCTCGTCTCGGCCCCTCGTCTTGGCTCTTCGTCTCGGCTTCTCGTCTCAGCCCCTCGTCTTGGCTCTTCGTCTCGGCCTCTCGTCTCAGCCCCTCGTCTTGGCTCTTCGTCTCGGCCTCTCGTCTCAGCCCCTCGTCTTGGCTCATCGTCTCGGCCTCTCGTCTCAGCCCCTCGTCTCGGCCCCTCGTCTCGGCTCCTCGTCTCGGCCCCTTTGTCTCAGCCTGCTCTGCCACATTACAGTCCAATTAATTCATTGGAACTTTTAACTACAGCAAACACATTGGGCCTCATTTATCAAACGAACGTACGACCGAAAACCGTGCGTACGACCATTTCCACGCAAACTTCGGCATTTATCAATTTGGACGTAAGCGGAAGCTGCGATCAGATCTCACGTCAGGTCTGAGCTCGTGTACGCAAATTCGAGTCTGTGGATTTGCGGTGCAGCACAGCAAAATCTGGCGGAAAATAATGAACAAACCTCAGCTGTCATTAAGCATAAGCAGTCACATATTTAGAACAGATCAAAACGGATTATTAAAACGAAAACATTTCTTTTAAAGCCCATGTTTTTACTGATACCACTTTCAAAAAATTAAACAATAGGATAAATAGCCTAAGATGACAACTAATTATTACACATTAAAATGTGAAAGAATCATAAATACAAGCAGAAATGTGTGTTTGCAAATTAACTAATGGCAAAAAGGTGTAATTGTTTTTGTTTTTGTCCGATGGGTGTGACAGAACTGGAACAAAAATTGAAAGCACCTGTTGAGATAATCATCGTTCCACTGTGGTTGGTCAGATGTTTATTCATTCCCCTATTTAAACAGATGCTTTGACAGTTATCAAGTCTTGATGATGGCAGACTTGCTTATTTTGGAGGAGCAATACGTGCGTGTCAGACGTGAGCGCGTCTTCAGGGACCGCAGGGATCTCCTCATGGAGAGTGATGCCTGGTTGATCAGTCGCTTTCGGCTCCCAAGGCATGTGCTTATTGATTTATGCAATAATGTAGCTGCTGGATTAAAGAGAGAAACCAGGCGGTCAAATGCCTTACCTGTACCAGTTCAGGTGCTCGCCACGCTGGGGTTTTTGGCCACCGGGACCTTTCAGCGAGAGGTCGGGGACAGGGCTGGGGTCTCCCAGCCAACGATCAGCAGGACGATGCCAGCAGTGTTGGCTGCAATAAAATCTCTCTCCCGAAAATACATTCGGTTCCCATACAATGATGTGATTAAAAGGCAATTTTATGAGATTGCTGGGTTTCCAAATGTGGTTGGAGCGATTGATTGTACTCATGTGCGCCTGAAGGCACCATCCATGAATGATTACGCATTCATCAATCGCAAAAACTACCACTCCATAAATGTCCAGGTGATTTGTGATGCCAAGCTATCACTTTTAAACGTGGTGGCCAGGTGGCCAGGGGGGACACACGATTCTTTTATTTTTCAAAACAGCTCTGTTGGCGCGCGGCTGCAGGAGGGCGCACTGCAGAGCCAAAGTCATCTCCTCGGTAAGTGGCTACCCTCGATAAATTGCATTACACTAAACAAGGTATCAGATGATTCACATTTTGGTATGGTTCTTCTAGGTGACAAGGGTTATCCTCTAACGGAATACCTTATAACCCCGCTACAGAGCAGGAACGCAGGTTCAACAGTGCGCACACACGCACACGGGTCACAGTCGAGCGCTGCTTCGGGTTGCTGAAGGGCAGGTGGCTCTGTCTCGGACCTGCAGGGGGAATGCTACTGTATACCCCAGACAAAGTGTGCGATATCATTTTGGCCTGTTCAGTTTTGCACAACATTGCACTGGTGAATGAGCGGCGCAGCCGGATGAGCCCATGCCCATGGAGCCGTGGCCAGCACAGCCTCCACAGGGGGCTGTACGGAGGAGACAGGACCTCATTTGTCGCTTTTAAAACGTAAAGTATACCTTAAACTCTTGCAAATGCTCTGCAGTATTAATCAGTAATGTGAAGTATTGTTGGTGGAATTGGCTAAAGGCATACTAAACACAGACAACATTTAGTCATTTAAACATTTTATTATGGCTTTTTTAGAGTTTCATTTATTTCTTTTAGTGTCTCATTAATTGCGTCAAGTGCGCCGACGACTGAGGCCAATAACCTGCATATCTCCCCTTGTCTCTCCAGGACCTCTGCCGTGATCAGGTTCGGTCTGGGCGCAGCACGGGGGGCCGAGGGCACGCGCTCACTCTCGGCAGTAATAGTGGGACCGCCCTGGGGAGCAGATCTGGCTGACATCATGCTGGTGCCTGGCTCTGAAATATTTAATACAATAAAAATGTCACCCATGTAACATGTGTAAGCCTTATTATTTGTAAGAAATGGTGTACAGTCAGTTTGATTTTTTAATGCAAGCAAAAGGGGGTTGTTAGTTACCATTCTGCTCTGGGTCTGATGCCAGTGCGTCTGTGTCACCTCCACCACTTATGCCACAGATCGACTCGGACCCAATTAAGGAGGCAATTCTTTCCTCCGTCCCCGTCAGGATCAGGCTGGAGTCTGGTTGGCCTCCTCCAGTCTTCCTGATGCTGCGTTTAAACGCAGCAACACGTTTCTTGGTGGCCAGCTTCAAATCCGACCATTTTTTCTTGACCTAAATGTAAAGAATTGTTTTGATCAATTAGCAGACATAAGCTTTTAGGCTGCGGATGAAAAGATTCATTTAAGTTGTTAGGCATGGGTTAAGTTATTGAGAATTATATTCAAACCTCAGCTGGAGTCCGTTCCTGTACGGCAACGCTGTTGACTGCCTCCGTTATCTTTTTCCAGACAGCGTTTTTATGAGCCCCTTTTATGCCACTCTTCAGACTGCCAAAAAGCACTGTTTTGTTTTGTTCCACCTCCGATGTCAGGATGCCGATCTCCGTGTCAGAAAGTTTCTTTTCTTAATCGTGTTTCGTCTCTCCATGTTTGACCTCAGTGGGCGAGGCCTCCGAACCAGGAATATTTATGGGCGTAACATGTTAATGACGATCGAATTCAGCCGCCGCATTTATCAAGGCCCGCTCATTCGTACGCTCAGATTGGTCAGATACGAACGTTTCATAAATCGCACGTGTGTCCTGTCGTAAGACCAAATCTGCGCTCAGATCTGCGCCTGTTTTCACGCAAGATTGATAAATGAGGCCCAGTGTGCGGGCGAGCACGTGCACATTTATTACCGTAGCAGCCAGCGGCAGCGGCGGCTAAATGAGAACAAATCGCAGCGACGGCGTAATCACTGCCTGCATTAGCTCTAACGTCGTTATTGCCGTGAGTAATTGCAAGAAATGTAGCGAGCGGCCATGAGGCGTGGAGAATGTGACGGTGTAATGATATCAGGAGATTATTGAGATGGAGTATCATAACTTTGTTCTCCTCTCTCTCTCTCTCTGTACTGTTATTGTCGCTCGCTCTCCTTTCTTAAACTGCTCATATCTCCTCTACTGCGTGGGAGGAATGTCGTCTCCTCCTCCTCTTCCTCCTCATATCTCCATTTCTTCCGCATTTTTTCCTCTCTACCTTGTCTCCTGTGGCCTGAGAGTGTCTGCGAGGGTGTGTGAGAAAGATATTAAAAAGAAATAGAGAGACAGACACAGACGGAGATGGAAACTGTACGACAAAGACGAGGATAGAAGATACATAGATAAGAGCAGTGTGTGTGTGTGTGTGTGTGATCACTGACTCTCTGTCCTACTTACTCTGCAGCTCTCACAAAAAACAACCCTGAGCTGTGATATTACACACCCACAACACACACACACACACACACACACACACACACACACACACACACACACACACCGAAATAACCACTTATATACTCATATTAAACAACAACAGCAGTGGTATCACGTCCCGCTCAGACACACGCCCCCATCTGAAAAACACACAAATAACACACACAACAATAACACCACAAGGTGCGACATTAATGTAAGTTGCCGGAGGTGATACAGTCTGCTTTTCACGTCTTCTTTTTCTTCCCCAGAGTGGGCTGAAAAGCTTTTCCCAGCATCCTCTCTGTCAGGGACAGAGCAGAGACGGAGCAGACATATTTAAATTTGGCTTTTCTTTCTTTCAGCTCGACAAAACATCGATCGACGTGAATTAGTTTAGATTTTCTCCGTTTAAAACGATCATCTTAAGGCTGACGTCTGCTGGTGCCCTTTCATTCAGGGGTCAAAATGAATCAAATCACATCCAGGGAAAGGAGGACAATCATTAGTTCTGTCTAAAAGGTTTTCATTTTACGTTTTGTAAATCTGATATTGCATGTGGAGTTCCACACGGCACTATATTGGGGCCTTTGCTGTTCAGTTTGTAAATGTTGCGTATTCGCTGAATTATTAACGTATCTTATAATAATTGAAGTCCTAAACCTTTTATGTTGTCCTTGAACTGAGAACTGAAGATAATAAAGCTGCAACATGCAAATTCAAAGCGTCATATAGCGGGAACAGACTAGTGAGTCAGTTACTCACGATTGCACTCCTGAACTTTTCTAGAAATGTCTGGCAGTCCCTTATCTTATATCTTCCTGAGTTTCTTGTTCAAACATGTCCCTCACAGCATGACATTTTCCCAATCAGACAAGACGGTGCAGGAGGTGGCGGCGGACTCAGGAGGCAAGATGTGACATAAAATATATACAGTGGAATACCAAGATGGCGGGCAAAGCGTCAGAGTCTGAAATTATACTCTGTATACAGTTGTTGTCTTCATGTCATGCTACAGAAGACTCAGTATAAACATGGTTTATTTATGGGCTTTTAATGTCTTTATCAGAGAGACAGGACAGGGGAGTGGCATGGTCGGACTTGAACCCAGGGCTTGAGCACAGCTCTGACAAACCTCTCTCTTCCCTCTTTTCTGCTTTTTTTCAATGATTTTCCTCTCGTTTGGATTGCATTAATAAATCACTCTTATCTTTTAGCTTGCAGAGCTTTAGTTGATTTTGTTGCTTTTTCTGCGGTGCAAACAAAAACTTGCTTTCCTTGTGGTCAAAACACCTTCAGAGTCGGATCAAAGAACACACCTGCAAGGATACTGCATACAGCAAGATGTGCTCTTAAAGAGAACATGACCAACTCTTCAAATATGTCCCCTCATCATAGGAGTGAAAACATAATTTCTAAAGACAAGGAGCTTGTGATGAGCTGCGTTATTTACTGAGTTTCTGATCGAGCCGCTCTGCGACAGACACGGCGTGCTCCTGCATCAGAGTTTAGAGCAACAATGAAGGCTCGTACATGAAGACGTTTTACAGCTTGTAAATGTTCACTACCAATGTTTTTCCCTTGATATATTTGTTGAATGTCGATCATACTGTGGATTATCTGACATGATTCAAACTGTGTGGCTCAGAAGCCTTTCAGAGGTGCTGTGAGAGAGGAGAGAGAAGGCTGAGTTTGATAAACCTCGTCAGGCTTTTCAAACACGCAGCCTTGACACAAGAAGAGAAATAAAGACGAGTTATTGAGACACATCATGAAACCAAAATAAAAACCTTCATGAGTTCAGAGGATCTGCAAACCAGAGACCGAAAGCAGAAAACACATGTTTTATCTCTCTCCAAGTTTTTCTGTAATTATTTTCTGCTGAAGCGAGCTCTCCTCCTGCTCCTCATCCTCTCTTTAAGCACTCCTATATCTCACTGTAAGGCCAGCAGCGGACACACGAGAGAGCGAGAGCGAGAGAGAGAGAGAGAGAGAGAGAGAGAGAGAGAGAGAGAGAGAGAGAGAGAGAGAGATGAGATCTAAGGAAAGGGCAGCTCTCAGGAGCTCTCGCTTTTCTTTTCTTTTCTCTCCCTCCTCACTCCTTCCCTCCTCCTCTCTCTCTCCGTCCCTCCTCTTCCTCCTCTTCCTGCTCTTCCTCCTCTCCTAAGCCCCTCGCTCTCATAGTGAGGCCGGCACAGAATCAAATATAATGTGAGAGAAACCACACAAACACGCCGCCTTGCTTGTTCTCTGTCCTCAGGATCTCACTGAACTTCATTTGCATTTCTCTTCAGCAGGAAAAGCTCGAACGTGCCCGATGATGAGAGAAGAACAAATAAAAAACGATGGAGAATTGGCAGGACTTCATTACTTTATCTGACATTTGCATAAAACAGGATCAGTTATTATTAAAGAAGCTCCATTACATACTGAGCCTCTCTGAAACAGAAATAGATTTATCTGTCTCTCTCTGTGAGGTTGCGTTCTCTGTCGATGCCGGCCAGAAGACTCGTGTCTCTGAGAAATGCTCCGGATGTGAGAATGGCACTTTGACAGTTTATTCAGTCTGCTGCACCAAGACAGCCAAGAAAGTCTGAGATTGAAGGGAATACACGATCCAGTCTGACCAGTCCGCAGCCAAAGACAGTCTATTTCTGAAGCATCTCTGTGAACGTGCAGAGCAGCAGAACAATATTAACTGAGACTGTTTGAAGGACTCACAGAGACATTCATGTTCCACTTTGAGGAGAAAAGACTCCATGAATTAAGGATAATGGGGAGCTCATGTTTATCAGAGTCAACCTCATTTCCTGGTCCACTGTAAACCTTCTGACTTCAAATATGAAATATTGCATGCTCAATTAGTCTTCCAGAAAGACTGAGAGGAAACAGATAAATACTCCACTCATAGAAAATGGTTTCTTTAAGGAGATGAAGGAAAGAAAGTAAAGAGCAGACATGTAGGAAACAATCGACCGCCTCTGCCTTAAGCTAACCATTCAGATGACTGAAGGATGGACCTGAATGTGTGGACTGAATAATCAGCAGAGAAGTTATGACTGATCACTGTAAATAGACTCAGAGATAAACCTTTCCATTCCTGCAGCGAGGCTGCTAACAGGCCTCAAAATAAACCTTAAAGGAGATCTATTATCCTCACTGTCATCGTTAATGAGGTCAGTCTGGGACACCTGTTGAGCAGCGTTGTGAAATGTGTAGCTCAAAAACCTCCTTATTTATTATGAGCAGCTGTACACACATCACAGGAGAACTACAAGATCACAGGAGAACTACAAGATCACAGGAGAACTACAAGATCTCAGGAGAACTACAAGATCACAGGAGAACTACAAGATCACAGGAGAACTACAAGATGACAGGAGAACTACAAGATCTCAGGAGAACTACAAGATCACAGGAGAACTACAAGCTCACAGGAGAACTACAAGCTCACAGGAGAACTACAAGATGACAGGAGAACTACAAGATGACAGGAGAACTACAAGATCACAGGAGAACTACAAGATCACAGGAGAACTACAAGATCACAGGAGAACTACAAGATCACAGGAGAACTACAAGATCACAGGAGAACTACAAGATCACAGGAGAACTACAAGATCACAGGAGAACTACAAGATCACAGGAGAACTACAAGATCACAGGAGAACTACAAGATCACAGGAGAACTACAAGATCACAGGAGAACTACAAGATCACAGGAGAACTACAAGCTCACAGGAGAACTACAAGGTCACAGGAGAACTACAAGATCACAGAAGAACTACAAGATCACAGGAGAACTACAAGATGACAGGAGAACTACAAGATCACAGGAGAACTACAAGATCACAGGAGAACTACAAGATCTCAGGAGAACTACAAGATCACAGGAGAACTACAAGATCAAGGATCACAGGAGAACTACAAGATCACAGGAGAACTACAAGATCTCAGGAGAACTACAAGATCACAGGAAACTACAAGATCTCAGGAGAACTACAAGATCACAGGAGAACTACAAGATCACAGGAGAACTACAAGATGACAGGAGAACTACAAGATCTCAGGAGAACTACAAGATCACAGGAAACTACAAGATCTCAGGAGAACTACAAGATCTCAGGAGAACTACAAGATCACGGGAGAATAAGGGAACATGTTGCTTTGTCTTCCTGAGGACGATTTTCATTCGGTGCCTGTTTTGACGTAATGTTGATAAAGTGCTGGAGTCTGAATGTTGTGTTTTATTTTGAAATTGACTGGATGCTCTGTGATCTTGTCTGACTTCCTGTCCGGGTGTTTCTATTCTGTCCAGCTTGATGCGTGCTTGCAGCGGGCTGTGTTGGAAACAGACCCATCGTGTATTTGAAACGGAGTAGAGCGTAGTGGAGCTGCTGGCACACTCCAGAGACGGACCGCGGCGCTCGCTGTGGAAACACAATCATTGACTAGAGTGTTAGCAAACGGCAGCGCTGACGGACCGTGGTGCGCATGGAGTATGTGGAAATTGACGTGAGGATTTCGCCAAGTCTCGCCAAGATTAACATCTCGTTAAGAGCAGCAGGAAACCACGACCAGGGATTACGCCAACAACTGTGCCGAGGTTTAGTCTGGACATCCAACATCGTATCATGATATGAATGTATTTTAATATGGATCAGCAGAATAGACGGGGTTTAAGAAAACTTAAAACTTAAAACTGTGGATGCATCGTTAGTAGAAGAAGTTTTTAGATGATGCATGGACACATTTTAATGTTTCTCTCCCTCTTTGGAATCTGCTCAGTTTTTAGAAACAGTTCTTGTTCTGAACCAGGACATGAACCCATTTGTATTGTGTAAATGTAGCTGCTATGTCGTCTGTGTTATTGACGGCCTGAATGTTCTTATACTGTTTTTATGTATATGGGGAGCCCAAGGCAAATTTGCACCTCTGGTGGACAATAAAGATTTATTCTATAATATTCTTGTTCAGTCCTTCTGCAGTATGAACCTCAACATTTCACTTTTCACTCAGTCAAGCACCGAGCTGAAGTCGGTTGACTGTTTTCTGTTCTAGTTTGATCTGTGTGCTGCTCTGTGTTTAAAATCAGGACACTGTGACTCTCTGTTTCTCACATGGCAGGTAAACGCTTGCAGAGAGAGCGGCCTCATCAGAGCACAGATTTCCTCTGAGCTTTAAAACGAGCCTCGAGTCGCGAACAAGTTCAAATGAATGATAGCAAAATCTCCAGGCCGTTCAGGCACGGAGGAAGAGCGAGCTGGAGGGAGCAGAGGAGAGAAATGAAAGAGGAAACAAAGAGAGAGAGAAGGATGAGCGGCTGGGGACGAGATGAGACGAGGAGGTGCTGCAGGAAGAAAGAGAGAGAGGCAGTGGAGAAGTGGAAGAGCTACGAGGAGAGAGGGGGGAAACGAAGGAACGGAGAGGAGGAAGAGGAGATGAGAGGGAATGAAAGAGAGGGGAGGGAGAAGATAAAAGAGACAGCAGACACACATGTGATCAAATATACATAAGAACTTTACAGCTGCAGAGTGAACCTGACGCCCCGAACAGTCTGACGCACAAAAACACGAAAGACCCGAGGAGAAACAACGTCAGAGAGCGAGAGAAGAGAGGGAACTCTACTGGACAGAAAAACGGGAATGACACGAGTGAAAGTCGAGAAGTGAGGCCAGTGAAGAAAAGTCTAAAATATGCATACTTTCTAACGTCCAGCAGGGGGCGACGCTACTGTTAAGAAGTCTATTAATAAAATGTTCCGACTTCTCTGCTGATTTATTCCCTCAGTAAACATTCTCCTAACGAGTTTATGATGTTAATCTCTTCTTTCAAGTCTTCGTCACAGAGCTTGATGTTCGTTTAGTGAATGACGGTCTCATGAAGGGTCACAGAGACCAGGAAGAGGGGAGGAGTTAGGATGAACAAAGGGTGTTTTTAACCTTTGGACAGTTTTAAAGTCCCAAAAAGAACTATCTCTGATCCCAGTTTGAGCTGGGAGTGATGGTGCACATTTAGGGGCCTTCCAGTGTCGCCTCTCGACCAGTGTTGGGCTCTTTACTGGAAAAATGGAATATATTACTCATTACTCTTTTTAAAAGTAATATCATTACTTTACTTATTACTCCCGGCCAACAGTAATATGTTACACTACTCGTTACATTACTTAAAAAGCCACACCTCTCATGAGTTCTTTTCGCTTGTAGCTGTCCACAAATAAAGTCCAGTCTTGGTTGTTTTGTAGCATTGTAGGGCTACAGCTATCCTCCGAGGTCGCAGAGGGCTTGTTGGTGGGGTTTATTTATTTCCACTGGCTTCACGTTGTTGTGCTGTCGTCAGTCGTTGTACGTGCTTAAGGAGGTTTGAGGTCGGGTTTTCTTCAGTAAGAGTTCTAGTACCGGGACACAATTTACATCTGACAACGATGTTCTTGTCATCTTTCCTCTGGCCAAATTAAATTAAATTAATTGGAATATTTCCAGCTGCTGAATGTAAACGTGTGCGCTTCCATCTTCCAAGCGAGCCAGGGTTGCCAGGTATGTGTGACAACAACTGACAGAACAAGCCCAATGGTTAAAAAAAAAACTACCCGCGGCAGCACCTAAAGAGAAGCCCAATTCTGCGGGAAAACTGTGAACCTGGCAGCCGTGAAGCTAGCTACCTTCCTGCTTGGCTCACGTGCGCGACGGTATGAATCTGGGGACTGTTGCATTTTCAATCAGAAGTGGGGTAACAACAACACTAAGGTTGTAAGGAGTTATTTTTTGCGTGTGTAACTGTAATATTATTACTGGAATGTCATTAGTAATTCCTTACACTACTCCTTACTACTAAAAGTAATTTTACTGCAACGCGTCAGTAGTAACTGCTCTGGACCGAGACGTCTTTTCACTTGTGTTTTAATCGTTTACAGTCCAACATGTAAGAAGGCGTCTCTGTTTACTGACATGAACTAAAGAGCGATCGTTAACAGTCTGCTGATTGGTTCAGCTCCTTCTGATTTTTATGCGGACTGTTTTCCTGCAATGAGTAACATTCGATAAGGGGGCGTGTCTGTCAGGATGCACTCATGTTTCCACGCTCCTCGCTGCTGAAAAAAGAGACTTGAGACGTCCTTCAACATGGCGGCTCCGAACACTTCCCGTTCAAGCGAGGAGCGAGGAAACGAAAAATAAGAGACATGAGAAGCACCCCATGTGACAACGATCAAGTGAAGGTGAGTCATTTACAATCTTTGCCTTCAGGGGGCAGTAAAAAGCCTCATATGGCACGAGGCATCATAAAGACGCAAACAAGACGTGAATAAGAAAACCTGCGCTCTCATGTCTTATTCCAAGAAACTCAACAAGTTGTTTTTGATCGCTGCATGGACAGAAATGTTCACTCCTTCAAACAAGACAGGCTTATTTTTAGATTATAATATATCAGAATAAAATGTTCATCTGCACTTATCCGGTCTGGTTTATATTTTGTTAAGAGTGATGAGATCCTTTGAACTATCGAATGTGACGGAAACACTTAAGGTAAGATTTTACTCGTTTTGCAGTGAAGTTGGACTAAAGACTGTAAATATGAATGTTTGTAGCCTGAGTGGCGTCCCCCGTCTGTCCCTGCAGGGGGCGCTGGAGTCCCATGGATGGCGGTCTCCATGCTGGAAATGCTGTCTCAGCCTAACTTTCAGTCAACCTAACGACAGGCTGAGAGCTGGAGCTGAGGCGGGTTTTAAGCCTCCTGACAAACCGTTACACCGCGCCCACCTGTCAATCAGGTCAGCTACACGCCTTATTGTGAATAACTCTTATCCTTCATCAAATCAAAACTGATGAGTCATCAAAACATTCACCCCCCGTACAGTGTGTGCTGATCGAGACATGAGCTAATCAGACCTGTTTGGTTTTTTGAACCAGGCTGTAAACATGTTAATGTCTGCTGTAAAAACAGGCTTTTTAGAATGGGTGTGTATGTGACTTCCTGTGCTTCTGCAGCCAGCCTCTAGTGGACACTCGAGGAACTGCAAGATTTTACACTTCAGCATCTGCTTCATTTTTTAACACCGGAGGTTTCTGCTTGAGTTGGACAGCAGATAAAAGAAGACTTTGCTTTGCCGAAGCATTTCCAAAATGTATTTTTTCCTCTTTGGACGAGTGAAGACCTTCAGGATGAGGACTTGTTGGTTTGGCACATGTACTTTGGATTAATCCTTCTATTTGAATAAAAACAGCCCCATGCAGCTCTTCTGTGGAACCTTCTGGGACTCTGCTAAAATATCCTCCTCTTTAAACGCTTCAGTATTAAATGTATTGTTGATTCATTTTCCCTCCAGTCATTTCTGTTGGGATTAGAGGTCGTCGGGGGTTACAGGATGTGAACCGAATTAATCCTCGGTGGTTTCAGTCTCTGCTGCTCGATGAACGTGTGAAATATAGAAGAGAGATCTGCATGCTGGTATCTCCTCCTGCCAACACTCTCCATTGTTCATGGCATCTGTGCTGCATACTGTATCTTGTGTTAAATTTAGTTTCATATTTTATGGTGCCAGAGTGATAACTCAGAGGCGAAGCGCGCTGTTATTGCCAGAGTCCTTCCTCTCTGCCTGCTTTTATCTCTCACTCGGAGCTCCTCTGTGTTCACCGAGAACTGGAGCTGCCTCATTTGTGCTGCGTCTACTCCTCGGTCATCTCGAGAGGGAGCACTGATTTCAGTTTGTGCTCCGAGGCTGCCACACATCATCTCTGAGCGGCCTCAGCTCCGTCCCTCTAATCCGAGCCGATGGCTGTGAGCATCATGTGTGTGCACAGGTGATCACAGGAAACACAAGCGTGAGACGCCACCAAACAGTGACCTGAGTTTTTGATTTCTCTTTCTGCTGACTCTATTCCCTCCTCACTCCCAGAAACAGCTTGAAGCAGACGTTTCTCGTGTGCTGGCGCAGCACTAACACGGAGCAGTGTGAGAGGAGACGCAGATATTCACACTCAGGCTGCACTCCTGATGTGGGGAGGTGACAGTCAGGCTCAAATACTCCAGGCAGCCTTTAAAATACACCTCACAATCACACTCACACATATCAGTCTCTCTTTAAACTGGGAATGCACATTTTTGATTGAGCTCAGCTGATTTCATAGAGTTTAAAACTTCATCCCGACCATCACCTTACCTGCAGAAGAAGTGTATACATGTTTGGAAGTGTCCTTTAACTTCATCATCTCATAACTCCTCTGAGATATTCAGTTTATTTAGGAAGGGGACAGTGCAAATTAATAAAACACATGATTATACACGGGTAAAAATGCTAGAATTAGCCAAAATGCTACTTTTCTTCTGAAGTCCCCTGGCCTCCATGTTTTTAAAATACAAATAAACAAGGAGATCAAGAAAAAGAACGACAACACAAGCAGACGAGAACTTAACACAAAACAAAACGTCATTGAGTCATTGAGTCTGCTCAAGAGGTTACGGTCAGGGAAAATACAATCTTATCGTTTTGTGAGTCGAGTGTAAAGTCACATCGTTTCGATTATTAACAGTAAACAGGTTGTGGCATCTTATGAACTCTGCTCTCCTGCATGAACGTCACTCTCCCATCCTTCACTTTCTGCTCTCCTGCGTGGACACACA
>CM036553.1:869223-999223 GCA_020745685.1 Tautogolabrus adspersus
GACGACGCAGAGCGCACCGAGGGCGCACAGTCCGACAGAGAACAGCATTTTCATCATGCATTATGTATTTAGACAGAATGAATCAAACCAGCAGGGTCAGCATGTCTATGCAGGAAATATATGAGTGTGGAAAAATAATGCAAACTGTTTAAAACGCAACACAATCTCATTGGATGAAGAAACTCGAACACAAATCCTGCAGGAAGTTTAAACCAGTCAAACAAACCCGGTCAGATTCAAGTATTTAATCATAAGAACTATAAAGTCATCAGTGTTCATGTTCAGATGATGTAGAAAAGAAACAACACCTGACACAATGAGAGTCTCAAAGGAACCAACTGTGGCTGCTGAGCTGTTTGCAGAAGGCTGTGATGGATGCTCTGACCTACATATAAACACCGCAGCTCCTCCTGTGGACGTGGTGCGCCCTCTAGCGGCACTTTAATGCAACACCAGCGTGAAGGAGCTGAAAATGAAGGACGGGATGACTATTTGTGTCCCTGGTAGTCTGATAACTACTAAAGCAAAGTAAGAGTCAAATGTGTTGACATAAAACAAGCAGTAGATTATCCAGTGTTGAGAAATGCTAGCCTGTTCTATCACACATGTAAAGGTGTTAAACAGTGCATGTTTGTCTAAGTGTGTCATTGTGTAAAATGAAAATGTAATGTGTGTTATTGCATATGATTATTTCACCACTGACTGAAAGCCAGCAACACTGTGTTTGTTTCTTCTTCATTTCTCCCCTTACAGTACGCTGTACAGGGGCGTAACACCTACCTAAGACAACTAACCTCTATTAAAAAGACAGTCAACACTTTTTGAAAAGGTTTAAGAACATTTATTGAAAATTCAAAAAGGTAAAAATCTGACAAAGTCTTTTAAAATTCAAATAAAAATCAGTAAAGGACTCTTGAGGTTTTTTCAAAAGTTTCAGTCTCAGAGACAAAGTCCCAAAAAGGGAATTTTTAAGAATCAGAGCGACGTGGAGTCTTTTAGCACGAGTACAAACAGCCTGCTGATCATTGTTTCAAAGCCTTTTTATAGTCAAACTGTCTCTTTGTCCCGGACCTTGAAAAAACGTGAATGATGCAAATACATCATCATCAGAATTCACATTCGCAGAATTCACTTTGCACCTGCGAGTCCATCAGAGCTCGCTGAAGCGATAAACACCCACACGTTATCACAAGTTCGTCTGTGGTTTTTCTCAAGTTATGGTGCACTCTCCCCGACCTCACAGGTGCAAAGGCAGCTAATGAATGCATGCATGATAAATGGTACATGTAAAAGCAATGACAAACACTTCTGATTATATGATGATTAAATGATAAATGGATTCAATGGTAATAAAAGAAACAAATATAGTAAAAACAAATTCAACAATTGCACATCTCTTTCTGATCTTTCAACAAAAGACATGTGCTCTCACCATGACCCAACCTTTATTTATAGTCAGCATGCATCACATGATTCCAGCAGACGTGACGACATGACGTGTTGTTATGTTATACCTCATCTCTCTGAGAGTTTAAACTCATGTACAGTAAAGAGCAGGAGGAACAGGTGGAGTCTGCATTAAACCAAAGATAAAAGACAAGACTGAGAGATTCTCTGCAGGACAGACTTCCTAAAGAGAGGAGGAAAGAGGAAGACGATATATATTGGATTTCTGAATTGATCTATCTCCTCACAAACACCTGCTCACATCTCTACCTGCTGCGTCTGCGTTCAGCCGCCTTCTTGAACTCTCTCAGCAGAGTTTCTTTGTTTCTCTTCATGTTCTCTTTCCCCGTCTTCAACAAAAACACGATCTGGTCCTGACTGTATGGCAACTGGAAGGTGGAGAACTCTGACATCTTTGCTGTCACCTCCTCTGCATCTGGAGCAGAATAAAACCAAAGATGATCAGAAGGACGTTTGACAGTTTTACATTCTTCTAATTAAAGTGTTTTTGTAGTGTGAGACCTTTGCAGTTGTTTCTGTTGAAGAGCGGCATGAACACGATGGTGGGCTCCTTCTTTTTTCCCTCGAACACGTAGCAGTCCTTCGGCCAGTCTTTCTCCTCCAGGATCTTCTCGTCTATCTCTGGGAAAGGCTTCTTCAGCTCAGCTGCGTAATCTCTGGCCACAGTCAGAGTCTGTGAGTCGAGACATGAGCTAATCAGACCTATTTGGTGCTGCTTGATAAATACACACACACACACACACACAAAGCAGTACCTCGAAGGCGTTCCCTGCGCTGTAATCCAGAGCGATGATGAGGTCGATGTCTCTCTTGTCTCCCAGAAATGACGGGTAGGCGACGTTCACCAGCAAGCCGGCGTCCACCAGGTGGAAACTCTCTTTAGTGTGGAGGCAAGGTGGGAGGCTGGAGTCTGCCCGGCAACAGGAACATCAAACATTTAAATCAACCAAGTTTCAGGCAGACTTGTTTTGATTTTCATGTATGTTCTTGTGTTGTTCTACGTTACATAATTCATTTTACAGTTACTGTGTATCAACAGAAGGCTTCTTCTTCTTCTACACCTCATGTATACATTATACCTCTTTGAAAGTGAGTCCAATACACTCTCCTTTAAACTCTAATTTTGGTCTCCACCAGCTGCAGAGACAAACGTTTGACCTGTAAGCTGCTAAATGCATCACTTCCCTGTCCGACTGTGTCTCTGCTTAAGGCGGGCATACACTGTGAGATGTTTTCGATCTTTTTGAAAATCTCAGACGCAAACTGAGTAAACCTCATGTGATGAAAAGCCAAAGCTCACGATTTATGTGCGCATACTGTGCGGTCCGATGCTCGGCTGCAACCTGATTGCTCACACTATAAGAGTGTTACGTTCCCCAAGATGGCTAGGGGATGAGGGGAGTAACAATAAATTAAAACCCAGGGAAAAGAAATAGGAACTAAATATAAGCAAAGTTTAAAATGATTTATTAACAAACTAAAGACAAACGTGCAACACAAAACAAGCTTCTTCTATAAAACACAAAACAAAAGAGAAGCTAATCGATCTTAAACAAAAAGGCACAAACTAAGAAGGCAAAGCTAGCGTTTGTCCGAGATTCCCGGGAAATTGGTCGTCTTTTCCCGGGATCTGATCCATGTAATTTTCGGGAAAAATATTAAACCCTAGTCCAAACCAGACGCTGCGGCACCGACATGCTTCTTCTTCTGGACGTGGTAATGTTTACATTTTTCAGGCAGGTGCAATGAGGGGAAAACCCAACGATCTCAGGTGAATCAGCTCGTAGCTCTACTTCAACTGTGCGATACGCTCAAAAGAGGCGACCAAAATATCAAACAGGTTGGATTTTAAAGCGACCAGTAACCACTATCCACTCTGATCCTGTATTTGATCATGCCTATAAACCCCTCTATTTCAGCCCTGCTCAGAACAGGCTGTTTCTGTGTCTGTAGCTTTAAATGTAAATGAGCTGTGTCTGACCACGCCCCTCTCTGGAAGGGCTTGGGTGTCTCGGGCTTTCTCGCTCCATGCCCTATTGTTTACGGTGAGAAGGCAGACTCAGAGGGCAGAACAAACACCTAGCTGTGGGAGTGTCACCCACCTGGGGGAGGGGTTACTGCCCTTTGTGATGTCATGAAGGGAAAATCTTTTGATCCATTTAAACTGTGGACAACTGCAGGTTGTGTTTTAAAGGTCTTTAAGTCTGAACACACAAAGTTTAATATATAATAATAAATATCAAACGTTTCCTTTCTCTAAACATGGAGGAAATACTTTCACAGTGAGTGTTGCTGATGTGTGGTCTTACTTTGGTATTTGTAGAGGAAGTTGTTGGTTGTTCCCCACTCCCACTTCCGGAGCAGATGAATGACCTTCATTATAAATGTACCTGGGAAAGAAACTGAAAGACACAGACATGTTTACACCTCATTTAAATCAAACAAACATGTTAGATCGCCTGTTTTTCTTCCTCTCTCTGACCGTCAGTTATTAAACCTCCGGACTCCAGACTCAGCTGCTGACTCCCCTGCTGGTCATCACTTTCCTTGCGCTGCAAACTCTTGGACTCTGACTCTTTACGAAGCGTCTTATCTGGAAGAGATACCATCAGATGCTGTGACATTTCAAATCACACATTTGCTTCTTTATAATGCAAAACAAATTGTTACATAAAGAAGAAAACTGATGAAGTGATGGTGTTTTTTATCTGAGTCAGAAGCTGACATCATGAGCGTACATGAACCAACATGTTTAAACTGAATACATGAAGCTGATAAGAGGTCAGCTTCATATCATCATTACGTTCGTCTTCCAGTAGTTGTTGCAGCTTCTCCAGGTCAGACAGTATAGCACGATCCTTGGTGGTGTCTTTGGCATGAGCTATGAGTTGATGGAGATCCCCGTAGAGACTCTCTTTCTCTTCAGCTGCAAGGTCTCCTGGACCTGGCACAAAACACATCAAGTCATTAAAACAACAAGTTGATCAAAGGAACAATCACTGCAGCGTCTAAAATCAGTTTATCTGTGTTAGGTAACCACTAAGTAACCACTACGTAACCAGTAGGTAACCACTAAGTAACCACTAAGTAACCACTAGATAACAACTATGTAACCACTAAGTAACCACTAGGTAACCACTAAGTAACCACTAAGTAACCACTAGGTAACCACTAAGTAACCACTAAGTAACCACTAGATAACAACTATGTAACCACTAAGTAACCACTAGGAAACCACTAAGTAACCACTAAGTAACCACTAAGTAACCACTAAGTAACCACTAAGTAACCACTAGATAACAACTATGTAACCACTAAGTAACCAATAGGTAACCACTAAGTAACCACTAAGTAACCACTAGGTAACCACTAAGTAACCACTACGTAACCAGTAGGTAACCACTAAGTAACCAGTAGGTAACCACTAAGTAACCACTAATTAACCACTAGATAGCCACTAAGGAACCACTAGGTAACCGCTAGATAACCACTAAGAAACCACTAGGTAACCACTAGGTAACCACTAGGTAACCACTAAGTAACCACTAAGTAACCACTAGGTAACCACTAAGTAACCAGTAGGTAACCAATAAGAAACCACTAGGTAACCACTAAGTAACCACTAGGTAACCACTAGGTAACCACAAAGTAACCACTAGGTAACCACTAAGAAACCGTTAGGTAACCACTAGGTAACCCCTAAGTACCCACTAGGTAACCAATAGGTAACCACTAGGTAACCACTAAGTAACCACTAGGTTACCACTAGATAACCACTACGAAACCACTAGGTAACCACTAAGTAACCACAAGGTAACCAATAGGTAACCACTAAGAAACCACTAGGTAACCACTAAGTAGCCACTAGGTAACCCCTAAGTAACCAATAAGTAACCATTAGGCAACCACTAGGTAACCACCAAGAAACCACTAAGTAACCACTAGGTAACCAGTAGGTAACCACTAAGTAACCACTACGTAACCAGTAGGTAACCACTAAGTAACCACTAGGTAACCAGTAGGTAACCACTAAGTAACCACTAATTAACCACTAGATAACCACTAGGTAACCACTAAGTAACCACTAGGTAACCACTAGGTAACCGCTAGATAACTACTAAGAAACCACTAGGTAACCACTAAGTAAACACTAGGTAACCACTAAGTAACCAGTAGGTAACCAATAAGAAACCACTAGGTAACCACTAGGTAACCACTAAGTAACCACTAGGTAACCACTAAGTAACCACTACGTAACCAGTAGGTAACCACTAAGTAACCAGTAGGTAACCACTAAGTAACCACTAATTAACCACTAGATAGCCACTAAGGAACCACTAGGTAACCGCTAGATAACCACTAAGAAACCACTAGGTAACCACTAGGTAACCACTAGGTAACCACTAAGTAACCACTAAGTAACCACTAGGTAACCACTAAGTAACCAGTAGGTAACCAATAAGAAACCACTAGGTAACCACTAAGTAACCACTAGGTAACCACTAAGTAGCCACTAAGTAACCACTAGGTAACCAATAGGTTTCCACCAGGTAACCACTAGGTAACCACTAAGTAACCACTAAGTAACCAATAAGAAACAACTAGGTAACCACAAAGTAACCACTAGGTAACCACTAAGAAACCACTAGGTAACCACTAGGTAACCCTTAAGTACCCACTAGGTAACCAATAGGTAACCACTAGGTAACCACTAAGTAACCACTAGGTAACCACTAGATAACCACTACGAAACCACTAGGTAACCACTAGGTAACCACTAAGTAACCACTAGGTAACCAATAGGTAACCACTAAGAAACCACTAGGTAACCACTAAGTAGCCACTAGGTAACCCCTAAGTAACCAATAAGTAACCATTAGGCAACCACTAGGTAACCACCAAGAAACCACTAAGTAACCACTAGGTAACCAGTAGGTAACCACTAAGTAACCACTAGGTAACCACTAGGTAACCCCTAAGTACCCACTAGGTAACCAATAGGTAACCACTAGGTAACCACTAAGCAACCACTAGGTAACCACTAGATAACCACTACGAAACCACTAGGTAACCACTAAGTAACCACTAGGTAACCAATAGGTAACCACTAAGAAACCACTAGGTAACCACTAAGTAGCCACTAGGTAACCCCTAAGTAACCAATAAGTAACCATTAGGCAACCACTAGGTAACCACCAAGAAACCACTAAGTAACCACTAGGTAACCAGTAGGTAACCACTAAGTAACCACTACGTAACCAGTAGGTAACCACTAAGTAACCACTAGGTAACCAGTAGGTAACCACTAAGTAACCACTAAGTAACCACTAATTAACCACTAGATAACCACTAGGTAACCACTAAGTAACCACTAGGTAACCACTAGGTAACCGCTAGATAACTACTAAGAAACCACTAGGTAACCACTAAGTAACCACTAAGTAACCACTAGGTAACCACTAAGTAACCAGTAGGTAACCAATAAGAAACCACTAGGTAACCACTAAGTAACCACTAGGTAACCACTAAGTAACCACTAGGTAACCACTAAGTAGCCACTAAGTAACCACTAGGTAACCAATAGGTAACCACCAGGTAACCACTAGGTAACCACTAAGTAACCACTAATTAACCACTAGATAGCCACTAAGGAACCACTAGGTAACCGCTAGATAACCACTAAGAAACCACTAGGTAACCACTAGGTAACCACTAGGTAACCACTAAGTAACCACTAAGTAACCACTAGGTAACCACTAAGTAACCAGTAGGTAACCAATAAGAAACCACTAGGTAACCACTAAGTAACCACTAGGTAACCACTAAGTAACCACTAGGTAACCACTAAGTAACCACTAGGTAACCACTAAGAAACCACTAGGTAACCACTAAGTAACCACTAGGTAACCACTAAGTAACCACTAAGTAACCACTAGGTAACCACTAAGTAACCAGTAGGTAACCAATAAGAAACCACTAGGTAACCACTAAGTAACCACTAGGTAACCAATAGGTTTCCACCAGGTAACCACTAGGTAACCACTAAGTAACCACTAAGTAACCAATAAGAAACAACTAGGTAACCACAAAGTAACCACTAGGTAATCACTAAGAAACCACTAGGTAACCCCTAAGTACCCACTAGGTAACCAATAGGTAACCACTAGGTAACCACTAAGTAACCACTAGGTAACCACTAGGTAACCACTAGGTAACCAATAGGTAACCACTAAGTAACCACTAGGTAACCACTAGGTAACCACTAAGTAACCACTAGGTAACCACTAGGTAACCACTAAGAAACCACTAGGTAACCACTAAGTAACCACTAAGTAACCACTAAGTTACCACTAGGTAACCTCTAAGAAACCACTAAGTAACCACTAGGTAACCACTAACAAAACCACTAAGGTAACACTATGTAACCACTAAGATACCACTAAGTAACCACTATGTAACCACTAATCATCCACTAAGTAACCACTAGGTAACCACTAGGTAACCACTAAGTAACCACTAGGTAACCCCTAAGTAGCCACTAGGTAACCAATAGGTAACCACTAGGTAACCACTAAGTAACCATTAGGTAACCACTAGATAACCACTACGAAACCACTAGGTAACCACTAGGTAACCACTAAGTAACCACTAGGTAACCAATAGGTAACCACTAAGAAACCACTAGGTAACCACTAAGAAACCACTAGGTAACCACTAAGTAGCCACTAGGTAACCCCTAAGTAACCAATAAGTAACCATTAGGCAACCACTAGGTAACCACTAGGTAACCACTAAGAAACCACTAGGTAACCACCAAGAAACCACTAAGTAACCACTAATCAACCACTAAGTAACCACTAGGTAACCACTAGGTAACCACTAAGTAACCACTAGGTAACCAATAGGTAACCACTAAGTAACCACTAGGTAACCACTAGGTAACCACTAAGTAACCACTAAGTAACCACTAAGTTACCACTAGGTAACCTCTAAGAAACCACTAAGTAACCACTAGGTAACCACTAACAAAACCACTAAGGTAACACTATGTAACCACTAAGATACCACTAATCATCCACTAAGTATCCACTAATCATCCACTAAGTAACCACTAAGTAACCACTAATCATCCACTAAGAAACCACTAGGTAACCACTAATCATCCACTAAGTATCCACTAATCATCCACTAAGAAACCACTAGGTAACCACCAAGGAAACAGTAATTGATGGTGAGACGGGTCAACTTGGGGTGGGAGGGACTCCCAGAAAATTAAAAATTAAAAGCACCCTGGTCACAAGACGCAGTCACTCACACTCTCTATCATGAAGTGAAATCAAGACCAGAGATACACAGCAAACAGGAAAGGGGAAACCACCACCCGGGACACCAGCACCACCAAACAGCAGTCAAGGGGATTCAGTGAGGTTGCAATTAACAAAAGAACATAACAAAACACAATAAAGGAGCAGAATTAATCAAAGTTTATAGGGTTGGCAGCCACCAATTAACAGGTTAACATAGATAAAATAAATGCTGCCAAAACAACCTGTAAATGCAAATTAAAAAACAAAACCTCAGAAACAAATCATGAACTATGGCGATAAAATGGAAAATGTTGGATGTCCACAGGACAACATCTTCTGTCCTCGCCATCATTTCCTGGACATTGCAAGGCCGAGGACAGGCCTCAGTTTGGTCTGGCGTCCTCTACTCTAAATTTTTAAAAACCTTTAAACACCAGTGAAAAATAAAGGCAAGTGTCCCTGGCTATGGCGCTGCCGTGTTTCGGCGACAAGCAGCAGTGGTCACAAGTGCTCTGTGTGGTCTTTTATGTATTTTTAACTCATCTGTCGTGTGAACGGTGTCTACTAACTTCTCCTTGACATTTTGGGCTTTGTAACCTTGGCTACAGTTACCACAGTGGATTCTTTCCAGAATGCAGGAACTTTTTTCTGGGATAAAGAAAGCTGGAAGATGAATGTGAAAATGCTACTCAAGAACAAGCCGCAGTTCTTAAGTAATCGGCCCGTGATGCAGTCAGGCCCATGGCTTTTTTCTGACATTTGTCTGTTCAAGTGTCCTCCAGACATCAATTTCATCAATCTGTATTTGACTGCCCTAGTCAGCCTCCTGCAGAAGAACGAGGTGGGCCATGGTCCTGTTCTGGACAATTTCTTAAAATGGTGTGATGACTCTATGCTGCATCTCAATGTCTGTAAAACAAAAGAAATGCTGATCGACTTTCCAAAAAATCCACCTGTCAAAGCACCTACGTTTATTAACGGCTCAGCTGTAGAGACAGTGAGTCAGTATAAATGGTTAGGCACCATCCTTGATGATAAACTGACCTTTGATGCGAACACTGACGCCATCTGCAAAAAGGCCAATCAGAGGCTGTTCTTCTTGAGAAAGCTGAGGAGTTTTAATGTTGACAAATCTCTTCTGAAAATGTTTTATTCATCTTTTATTGAGTCCATTTTGACTTTTGTGATGACATGTTGGTTTGGTAACCTCAGCATCACTAACAAAAACAGGCTGGGAAATATTGTTAAACTTTGCCAAAAGATTGTTGGCGTTGACTTGAATGATCTTGGCCATATCTTTCAAGTAAGAGCCACTCAGAAAGCAAAGGCCATCTTGGAAGACCCTCAGCACCCTCTGCATGCAGAGTTCAGATTTCTGCCGACAGGGAGGAGGTTCACTTATGTTAGGAGGTCGAAATCTAACAGATACCTGAGGTCGTTTGTCCCATCAGCTGTTGGGTTTTTAAATAAGCTGTAGGCATTGTTGCCTCTACACTTTTACGATGTACTGTTGGTCTTTGTGTCCCTCATCTCACTCACGTCCATCATGATGATTCCCATGGTAGTTATGTTTTATATGTATTTATGTCATTGTGCTGTTTTTAAGGATGTATTGCCTGTATGGACCTCTGCTGCAAAACCAAATTGCTCCTAGGGGACAATAAAGATTTTCCAAATCCAAATCCAAAAAGCTAAAATAGAAAAGACTAATTGAGCCAAATGATGTCATAACGTTCTCGAATTATCAAACGAAATAACAAAATGAATGAAAATTCACAAATGTCAATGTCACCTGTTAATGAACTAAATGAATCAACAAAAACGGAACATCAGTAACTGAAACTACAACTAGCTGCACGCACTACTAGATAGAGCAAAGGAAACAAAATGATCATAGAAGACGAACAGCAAACCAAAAGCAACATAAACTAAGTAGTAAACCCCACATACGTGTACCCCTTAAATTGACCAGCAAAAACTGTCGGCTACGTCAGAACACTAAAGGATTTAGAATTCGCATTGCGACAGCTATAAAGCAGAATTAGTCCCTCAGCCGTCGATGTGCGCAACAGAATCACGACAGTAGCATACAAGCAGCCAGTGAAATGAAGCCTGGTAAAGTAAAGCAAAGCAGCAGTTATTCCTGAATTAATCCAGCACCGTCACAGCACACCAGAGGAGTTAAGAGCCCAGCAAGCAGTCCCTGCCACACATAAATACACCATTACAAAAAAAATAACGGCAAGGAGTAACAAGACTTGACGTGAGGCGTACATACCGAACGGGCGGTGTAGGAGCTCCTCGTAGGAGAACATCATGTTCTTCATGCAGTCGTAGAGCCATCGGAGAACGGCGAGTCCAAATCCAAAGATCTCTAAATACAGTCAAGAATGTATGATGAAACAACGCATAGGATATAGTTTTAGTTAAGGATATATGAGGGAGAGGAGCTGGACAGGTTTCCCTTTACAGAGGGCCCCCATGAGGTGATAGGCTAACGAGGGCCCCATTGAAAGGAAGTCAACACAGCCTCACTTATTAAGCAGGAATGAGACATAATCATCCTGCTACTATCTGTAATCTAAAATAGAAACATCATTGTTTAACTTAACTATGAATCTCTTTAGTTAAATTGAAGCATTAACGTATTTCATTGGTTCATTTAAGTAATGATTAATGCAATAGTTTGTTTAAACACATTAATGCTGGGTAATATTAAAGGATGCTGTTTATAACATGCTGATTTATTATTTGGTGTTTAAATGAAGGAACTTGTAAACTCTGTTAGAGAGATATTTAGATTGTGTTCATTCAAAGCTCTTGTGGTAAACAAAACATGTATCTTTGGTTTATAAGAAGCATTGATTAACATGTTGTCTTTTTGTTGTTCAAGGTTTACCACCTACTGCTTCTAATGATTCAGTTTGACAACTGTAAATAATAAATGCATGGAAAGGGAGTTGAGTTGTCCAGCGTCCTCTGAAATCTTCAGGCCTCTTCAACTTCAGACAGATATTCATAACACGTATCAGAAGAACTTGAGAGTAACCACTAAGTAACCACTAACTAACCACTAACTAACCACTAAGTAACCACTAAGTAACCACTAAGTAACCACTAACTAACCACTAAGTAACCACTAAGTAACCACTAACTAACCACTAATTAACCACTAAGTAACCACTAAGTAACCACTAACTAACCACTAAGTAACCACTAAGTAACCACTAACTAACCACTAATTAACCACTAAGTAACCACTAACTAACCACTAAGTAACCACTAAGTAACCACTAACTAACCACTAAGTAACCACTAAGTAACCACTAACTAACCACTAAGTAACCACTAAGTAACCACTAACTAACCACTAATTAACCACTAAGTAACCACTAAGTAACCACTAAGTAACCACGAAGTAACCACTAATTAACCACTAAGTAACCACTAAGTAACCACTAAGTAACCACTAAGTAACCACTAACTAACCACGAAGTAACCACTAATTAACCACTAAGTAACCACTAACTAACCACTAACTAACCACTAAGTAACCACTAAGTAACCACTAAGTAACCACTAAGTAACCACTAAGTAACCACTAAGTAACCACTAACTAACCACTAACTAACCACTAAGTAACCACTAACTAACCACTAAGTAACCACTAACTAACCACTAAGTAACCACTAACTAACCACTAAGTAACCACTAACTAACCACTAAGTAACCACTAAGTAACCACTAAGTAACCACTAAGTAACCACTAACTAACCACTAAGTAACCACTAATTAACCACTAAGTAACCACTAACTAACCACTAACTAACCACTAAGTAACCACTAACTAACCACTAAGTAACCACTAACTAACCACAAAGTAACCACTAATTAACCACTAAGTAACCACTAACTAACCACTAAGTAACCACTAAGTAACCACTAAGTAACCACTAACTAACCACTAAGTAACCACTAATTAACCAACCACTAAGTAACCACTAACTAACCACTAACTAACCACTAACTGACCACTAACTGACCACTAACTGACCACTAACTAACCACTAATTAACCACTAACTAACCACTAAGTAACAACTAAGTAACCACTAGGTAACCACTAATTAACCACTAAGTAACCACTAAGTAACAACTAAGTAACCACTAATTAACCACTAACTAACCACTAAGTAACAACTAAGTAACAACTAAGTAACCACTAGGTAACCACTAATTAACCACTAAGTAACCACTAGGTAACTAGGTCCTCCTTACTTTGACTCTCTATTTCTGATCTCTTATCATAGAGTATGAAATTATGTTATTTACCGCTCAGCCACTTTAGGATGTAGTCTGTGATCGTCTCTATGTCTGTCTCTCCGTCAGCCAACGCACTGCCACAAATACCTGCACGGGTTGAAGAGGAGGATTCATTTTTATTCATGACAAACTTCAGTATCAACACATACAGAAATGTCAAGAGGACATTTTTGTTCCCTTCTTTGCATCCCTCAGGCCTACTTTCCCTCAGCATCATTGCAGGCCCTTCTAAAATGCAAACAATGTTGTACTCGTATTTCAGCTGGCTGAAGAGGGAGAAGAGGTCTTAAGCTGTTTACACACCAAGAGTGATGAAACTGCGAGATAGATGGATGTGTACATGTCGTAACCTAAACCTCTGAAAAATCGACCTTGGTCCGAAGTAATGCTGCATTATTGCTCAGGGAAACTTTGCTGTGAATACACACAGTTACATTGAATGGATAAAAAATATCATTGAAGTGCAAACCCAGCATGCACAGAGCCTGGTCAGACAGCTCGCCTCTCAGCCCCTGTTCTAAAAATGTTGTCTTTCTTTTCTAGTCACTGGTGTAAAGCTGTTAACAAAATAAATGATAAATGTATTTTGTAATCAGTGTGAGGTAAGGAATAAAACTGAAACAATATAAAGACTTTAACAACAGTCTGTTTCAACAGTGAACGGTCACAATTACCAGGTGCTTTAAGACTACAGTGCTGCAGCTACCTCTCCATGTGAACACACACCTTGTAGTTTGACCATGTCAATCCTAGCTTTCTCCCCCTGCAGCTTGCTGCCCAGAAGAGATGTTTCGATGAAGAGTCCGAGGTCTGTGAACCCGGCCTCATGAGGACTCACTTCAAACCACTTCCCTGAGAGACACAGAGGATGATTAATACCATAACAGTCAATAACTCTGTCGGTACAGAACACACTTCAGGACCTAACATGACGTGTTAGAGGAGTCTGTCTTTACCGTCCACAGACCCCTCGGAGAAGAAGTACTTCTCTACGGCGCAGTAGATGGGGTAGGGGTTGGTGGCGTTTCTGCTGGCCTCGTCAGAAAGACGCCGCAGGTCCATCTGATGAAACAAGAGATCAAATCTGAAGACTTCGTATGAAATCAAAGTGTTATGCACTCAAAATGTTTTTTATTCTACTGGAACCTTTTTCATGATTGTAGATGAGATCAATGCCCCCCAGATATCAGTGAGAGAGAAGTCCTCCTTCTTCACTCGATCGCTCAGCCATGACCAAGCCTCCTTCCACTCCACATCTGGACCCGTCATGCTGGACACGATCGTCTGCACGGCCGTGTCAATCTTCACGCTCCACTGTGGGTCACTGTACAGAGAGGACATGGACCTGACAGAGGAGAGAACAAGGGGAGGAGAGACTGACATGAAGAGCTTGTTTCTCACAGAACGAGAGACAACAAAGAAAACGTGTTGCTGCTACTTTTAAGCCTCTGACTACGGCATGCATCTTCTCTACACCTAAGATCTTTGGATACTGCAGACCATGGAGCACTGAGGTTTATAACTAATCTGAAGGCCCTATAACCCATCACTGTTCTCTGTATGATCGAGTCAGCTGGCCTGCATCGACCACTCCTCGATTAAATCTGTGACATGTCCTGATTATTACGTTAGCACGTTACTGTGGATCAAACACTGCATCTGCATGAATAAAACAGCATGCATTGGATGCACCATTTAGATTGTAAACTCTGAGTATTGTATTTGATCCTCTACTCGTCTCGTGTCGCTCTCCTCCTCTCTTTCCATTAAACCAGAGATGCTGTGAATTAGACTCATTGACAGTTGAATCCAACATTTTCATACGACTGATCTGGTTCAAACAAAGTCTGATGCTGAAGTGTGTGAGTGTGAATATCGTTACCATGTCGACCCAGAGACTCCTCCCAGGTAGAGCACAGAGTCCAGCAGACCATCTTTCTTCATCTGATGGAGAGATCCCAGCAGAGCCACGGCGGCTCTCTGACCTCCGCCTGAACCCAGCAGAGCGATGTGAGGGACCGAGTCCTGCAGGGAGAAATCATCCAGAGGTGAAAGATATGTACCAGCATAACTCTGCTGGAGTGAAAGATCGGCTTATTTCCACATTCTTTAACAGCTTTTACTGAAATCACCACACCCTGTTCTCTGACACTGTTTCCAGTTTTCCGTCATACTTTGATTGCAGACTTGTTCAACTGTTTATAAAATAGAATCAAATGTAATATCTGTGTTTAAGATAACTTATAACGACGTGTGTGATCCTAAAATAAAACATCTTCAGCAGCACAGTAAATGATGACAGTCTAAAACCACTTGAACTGCAGATAGACTGCTTTACTCAAACGTCTGCAGGGGGCTGGAGCTGATCCCAGCTGTCATTGGGCGAGAGGTGGGGATACTGTTATGTCCCCAGTTTAGGGGAACCAAGACACAACATAATGAGTGACCCCCACTCCTCCCACTCCCAAGAAAACCAGCAGCCCAGGTCACTTCAGATTCAACACAGCAATCTGTATTTTAGAGCAGAGAAAATAAACAAAAAGGAGTAATGCAACACCCTAATCTTGCCTATCAGGAAAGAAAACAACTCAAAGACAAATCTCTTACCTATTCTCCTAACAACAAAAAGAGAAGAAGCTGGCTGAACCCATCCAGACACGCCCCCTGACAGACACTCTCACAGATACACACTGCTGAGGAGGAGACAGAGCTGCACATTTCATTAAACATGAATTTACACAGAAATATGACTCAGGATCATAACTGTTACACCAGAGACATTCACACCTACGGGAAATTTAGAGTCCTAACCAGCATGTCTTTGGACTGTGGGAGGAAGCCGGAGTACCCGGAGAGAACCCACACATGCACGGGGAGAACATGCAAACTCCACACAGAGAGGCTCCTGACAGACAGGGATTCGAACCCCAGGCACCTCTTTGCTATGAGGCAACAGGGCTAACCACTGCAGCACCATGCAGCCTGATCACAAGATGTTAAACATTCAAAAGAATCTTTCATGAAAGAAACTAAGAAAAGAATAAAGAAGCAGAGGACAGAGAGAAATCTTCTGTTTCTGACGTTTCTTCTTCTCTTACTTCAGAACAGTTGATTCCCAGACTGTTGAGAGACTGCAGGACGACTTGTTTCCTCTTCTGAACGTACACCTGTTCACCTGCACACACATGCTGAGACTGACGCACAGAGTTCTGAAACAAACAAACAACAGTTTAACCCACACCATCTTGGTGGCAGAGTTCCAGGACTGAAACGTGGCCCATGTTTTTGTGCACTTCAGACAGAGTGCAGGAGGAAACAAGAAATGTCCCAATATTGGGTCGCCTAGGACAGGGGTTCCCAAACTTTTTCAGCCCGCGACCCCCAATATAACGGTCCTAGAGACTGGGGACCCCCATTGTCCCTGGAGGTGCTTAAAACATTTGACATTGCACACAGCCACACACACTATTAGGCCTATCCAAACACTGGCATTAGAACACCACATATTAGCCCAAACACCATCATATTTGTGGATATATTTTCAAATTAATGGGTGAAATTAGAAAATATATCATATCACGATTTTTTTTCATACGATCTTAAAAATGTACTGATCAGTTCATCCACTTATTACCTCGTATAATGTTTTTAAATGCACACAAACTGTGATGATAAGTTTAGTCTATTTAAAAATGTCTTTGTTGGGGGTCTGGAGGTCTCCCCCCCCCCCCCCCCAGACCATTTTTAACATCAGAAATGTCTTTCTACATTCTGATTAATTTTATGCACAATTTGAGGGTTTTCTGCTCCACTTTAAATAATGATTTAGTATTGTGTCCTCTTTTGTGTGTTTAAATCTATTTTAGTGTTCAGGTACATTCACACAGTTATCATTCATTTAAAAACATGAGGACTTCAAACATTATACAGAATATGTTGATTCTGGGACACATGGTCAAAGTAAGTTTTACTGAAAGAAGAGCTTTATTCATAGAGGGGGCGGGACATCGTTGATTGACAGACAGACAGACAGACAGACAGAGAGACAGACAGACAGTCACCATGGTTACTCACTCTCACCTGCATGATACTGCGGTCAAGCCAGTACTTGATATTATTCATGCAAGTAGTCTAGGAAGTACTTAGTTCAGCAGTATATGAATCATAGACTACTTATGGAAAATAAGTTTTTAATTCCATGTCAAAGTTGGGCAAAATATCCTTGATCTTGTGCTCTGTTTGGGATTTTGACTCAAGATTACTCAAAAAGTACACAGTAAAAGTTCTTCATATTATTCATGCATGTAGTCTAGGAAGTACTAAGTATCACCGGGAATAATTTCTGTAAAAAGTATCATATGTGTCATGGGTCTGATTGTGAGACTGCAGTCTGCCCCACAGTCACTACCAGCAGCTCTTCAGAGCGGTTTCATTACGATTACCGTAAATGTTAGTAGATTCGCGCACTGGAAAAAAAACATGCGGCTGATTTGACCAAGCAAAAGCGAACCACGGCTGGCTTGACCGCAGTACATTTCTCCACATTTAGCCCTAAAACATCACTTTTTATTCACATTTAGAGAACTATCTGTCAACTTATGGCAAATATAAATGTTAAATATTATATCTAAATGTTGAATGTTTTATCTAAATGTTAAAAATACATGTCCTGATTCTAAATATTTAGCAACGATTTATAAATCTACACATGTTCGTGAACATCTTGATTTTGATTTGGGGAGAGTGGCATGGCTGGATAGCTAGCTATATTGTTGTTAAACACACGATCAAAATATATTTACTGTTTGTTAATAGTACACAAAGTTACTGACTTTAAATCAAACGTTAGCTTTGTGGTTCAAAACTGAGCCAGTCTCGTCTCTTTCTCCCAGTCTTTATTTTATCTTTTTCCATATTTTCCCCTCTTATTCCTGGGCATCGTCACTCTGTCGCTCTGTCAGGTGGAGTTGTGCATGTGTGTGTGTGTGTGGGGGGGCCGGATCGGGCGCGCGTGGTAACCAAGGAAACGGGGTTGTAGACACTAGACAGATCCTGGAAAAGGACAAACTTACAATCGCGTTCGTGTTTAGCTTTATTGTGGAGAGCTGGGAGAGAATCAGAGTTCATACAGGGAGCAAAGCAAAGCCCAAATAAGCAACTACACTTTAGAAAACAAGCCCAAAGTCGCTTATGACAAGCGGGGTGCATCCGAATTGCAAAGTGCCTACTCAATCTGTCAGTAGTCAGTAGACAGTAGACAGTACCTACTATCCGTGCTGTATCCTGTTAGTACCTACTGTTCAGTAGACAGCACAGTAAGCAGATATTTGTTCCTACTTCATTTGATTCATTCAGTGTGGAAGTGACGTCATTTGCGTTACCTGAACCGGCCGCCTCCATCCTCGTTTTTGTTTTTGTTTGTTTAATTTATCTTTATTGAAGAAGAGTAATGCACATATACAGTCAGTAAACAAAAACAAAATCACAATGTAAATAAAGTAAAAAAACGATTAAATAATAAAATAACACACAGTACATACAGGAAAGAAAGTAATATACAGAATATAAAGTAAGATGAACCAATAAAGACGCAGACATAAATATGTAAATCATTCTTTAAACAGAGGGGGAAAGGTTTAACAATCATGCACACATTTGTTACATTTTCTGTTCTTAATTAAAAGGAGTGATTTTAGAAGAGACTCTAATTCTAGATTAAACATTGATTAAATTAATCCATGCTCGTTTGTTTTGATTTGGAGGCGCACGTGAAGTGACGTTTTACGTTTAATTTAGCAAAGCATTGTGGGTGGTAAAACACAATTCATTTCCTGATAGCATGCATCCGATCCATACTGCATAAAACCAGGAAGTTAGTATCCATACTGAAATGTTCAGTCTGCTGAGGTGGACACAAAAAATGACCACTGAATGACCACGAGAGTTCAGTCTACTGAAACTCCCTACTGAATAGTACGCACTGCATACTGAACTGTGGCTATTCGGAAAGGGCCGAGGACTTGGCAACATTGGTTGGATCGCTTCCTCGAACTTTTATTTTGGTGCTTCTGGTTGGCGGTAGAGTGAATTTGCATATTAGCTAAATATTTATAAATCGTTGCTAAAGATTTAGAATCAGGACATGTATTTTTAACATTTAGATAAAACATTCAACATTTAGATATAATATTTAACATTTATATTTGCCAATAAGTTGACAGATATTTCTCTAAATGTGAATAAAAAGTGATGTTTTAGGGCTAAATGTGGAGAAATGTTGTTGTTATTTGTAGTGTGCGCAACTTTACAATCTGCGCCCCATATGTGTGACTCTCTGCAGACTGTTTAACGTCTCTTGGGTTCTTTAAAACGGTTTGTTGTGTCGCCATCCGAAGTAGGCTACAAACATTAACTTTGCAAACTCTTCAGATAACTGTTTCTCGAACCCTGTCGGTTTGGACAAATCTCAAACAGTTGTATATAACCGGGATAGAGTTCTTTTAACGGACTAACTCTTAAGTTTCGTTTTCATGTTCAGCGGTGATCCCGCTCTGAGGGGGAGACGAGTCTTTGTAAGAGCTAAACTGCAGCATGATGGAATAAACACATTAGCCCGGTTCTACGATCTCTCTGCTTTGGCAGATCGTCAACACGTTCAAATCCAATTTTAAACAATTTTCCATTTTTAAATGTTTTTGAAAAGGAATCTCGCGACCCCCCAGGGGGTCCCGACCCCCACTTTGGGAACCACTGGCCTAGGACTTCTATTTGTGTTGCCATGGTTTCTAAATAAGAATCTATATTGTTTGATTTTTACTAGAATCATATTAAAGTTTCCAAATCTGAAATTGTGACACCTCCAGTGTGCAGCAGGTTAAAGAAGTATGATTCTGCTTCCTGGTTAAAAACATGAGACATGAGCAGATTAAACACATCATGGTTTGTCGTGCAGCTCTCACCTCAGATCTTTTCTCCTCCATGTTGCTCTCTGTTGATGCCACAGCTCCAAAAGTCACAAAGCAAACATATCAGGAGTGACAGCCTTTATCTCAAGTTTGCATGAGGGGGCGTGGCTTCTGCTCATCAGAGACGCTCACTGGGCCGACTCTGACACATCAGACAAAGACAAACATATGGAGCCAGAACAGTGACAATAAATGTTGGCATTGAAAACACACCTTTCTAAATCAGACATCAATGATCTGTCGAGGTTTACGACTTCTACGCAGACGAGCAAATCATTCACAGACTGTTACACAGTGAAGCCATTAGAAGTAGTTCTCTTGAATAAACACAATACAAACAGACTTGAGGTATAAAACGAGGGGTCATGACACATGGCCTCTACACTCGACTGAAATCTCCGCCCTTTGTGATACAGTCATCATATCTTTGAATTCATTGTATTCATATGTGCAACAGGAAGAATGACTGTATGTGTGCAGGCGCTTACAAGTGGGAAACAAATCTGATGACCTGGAACATCTGATGTTCAAATCGTACATATATTTTAAATGTGGCTCTCTCTGATGGAACAAGGGGCTTGTGTATGGAGCCAGAACAGTGACAATAAATGTTGGCATTGAAAACACACCTGAACTAACAAAAAGAAAGATTGGCATTGAAACACTTGTATTGTAAAAAAATGTATTGGCACTGAAACAGGTATTGGCTCTGATAGAGTTTCAATGAAGAACAAAGAAAATGCATGTTATTTTATTTTGATAGCTTTTGCATTCTTGTGTTTTTCATTTTTTTTCACGATGTCAGTTAAATTTTACAATGACAGATTTTTTTACGTTGTGAGTGGTTTTCGGTTTCAGTTCTCTGTCACCTTTTTGGCGTGGGGGGGTGTTAGGGGGCGGGGGCAATGATAGCGTCATTTACATACAATCTGCATATCGGCGAGAACTGACCCTGAACCCGCCCTTCCGCTCTGATACTTCCAGCATGAATGCGCACTGACAGCAATGGCGTCTACGAGTGAGTAGGGTGTTCACCTGGATCTCCCGTTGTTCAATCTGCCGTTGTCTCTTTACATATAACAGAGAAGGGTTAAATGTTTACGTTTAAATTACATCATGCCCTTTTTTTGCCGGAGGTCCTTTGGAACAAGCGCTAATGTTAGCTTATTCGTTAGCTACCTAACCTGTGGCCGATGCTAACTAAGCCCCCAGCCCTGTGGTGTTTCTTTTTTCTGCAGGAGTTTGAAGGCTACGTTATAGCGGCTGCACACACGGCCTCATAAAATTGCAGAGTCCCAGCACAGCAGAATTCAGTGCAGTCACAGTCAAGGCTAGCGCAAACCCCGTGAAGTTGAGAGATGGCGGAGTCGCAACTCCAACAGTTGACGGTAAGGTGCACTGACAACTGTCTGCTCATTTGAGCTTTTTATGTATTTAGCTCTCTCTTATAGCAGGGTTTTATAGTGTAGCGTATATCTACCGTTCATGCATAGCTCAGGCTCATTAGCACATTATTTAATGTGCATCATTTGATGTGCATAACACTATTTGAACAGTGTTATTTGAAGTCAACAGTATTACATTCAATTATCCAAGGTGACATCGACTTTATTATTATTACACTAATTCAAAGTTTCTTTATGTCAAGGTCAGCTCTAAGGCAGAGTTAAGTTTGCATGAACTCAAATCAGTGTGATTTATCAAATCTATACAACTGAAGTACTGATAAATGTGTCAAACTCCTGCAGAAAAAAGAAACACCACAGGGCTGGGGGCTTAGTTAGCATCGGCTACAGGTTAGGTAGCTAACGAATAAGCTAACATTAGCGCTTGTTCCAAAGGACCTCCGGCAAACAACGGGCATAATGTAATTTAAACGTAAACATTTAACCCTTCTCTGTTATATGTAAAGAGACAACGGCAGATTGAACAACGGGAGATCCAGGTGAACACCCTACTCACTCGTAGACGCCATTGCTGTCAGTACGCATTCATGCTGGAAGTATCAGAGCGGAAGGGCGGGTTCAGGGTCAGTTCTCGCCGATATGCAGATTGTATGTAAATGACGCTATCATTGCCCCCGCCCCCTAACACCCCCCCACGCCAAAAAGGTGACAGAGAACTGAAACCGAAAACCACTCACAACGTAAAAAAATCTGTCATTGTAAAATTTAACTGACATCGTGAAAAAAACCTGAAAAACACAAGAATGCAAAAGCTATCAAAATAAAACAACATGCATTTTCTTTGTTCTTCATTGAAACTCTATCAGAGCCAATACCTGTTTCAGTGCCAATACATTTTTTTACAATACAAGTGTTTCAATGCCAATCTTTCTTTTTGTTAGTTCAGGTGTGTTTTCAATGCCAACATTTATTGTCACTGTTCTGGCTCCATACACAAGCCCCTTGTTCCATCAGAGAGAGCCACATTTAAAATATATGTACGATTTGAACATCAGATGTTCCAGGTCATCAGATTTGTTTCCCACTTGTAAGCGCCTGCACACATACAGTCATTCTTCCTGTTGCACATATGAATACAATGAATTCAAAGATATGATGACTGTATCACAAAGGGCGGAGATTTCAGTCGAGTGTAGAGGCCATGTGTCATGACCCCTCGTTTTATACCTCAAGTCTGTTTGTATTGTGTTTATTCAAGAGAACTACTTCTAATGGCTTTACTGTGTAACAGTCTGTGAATGATTTGCTCGTCTGCGTAGAAGTCGTAAACCTCGACAGATCATTGATGTCTGATTTAGAAAGAGTCATAAAATATTAGTGCCAGGCTTATTATACTGTATTCTCCCATGACATTTTGGTTCTTGTTCTGGAGTTCAATAGTACTGGAAATGTACAAAAGTATTGGGACACTGAACAGATGCTTGAAAAGTGGCAATCCAAGCAGTCAGAGCAACAACAAGTTAGAGGACATGTGACTTCTACAGAAACACTGAATGCACATCAGTTTTAGTTATGTTTCTCAGATCAAAGTCGTCTGTGCTGCTGAAGAGAGGAAATGATTGTCTTCCACAGTTACGGTACTTTAAACATTTGTATAGCACATTATGCTATTTACCATCAAATCCATTTAGAGGTTGGATTTGGAGTTCTCTACTAGCATCCTGCAGGTTGACTTGGTTGATCTTTGACAGTTGTGTACAACTTAACACATAATCCAATCTGGACTCTTGTGTTCAGTTTGGCATCAAAATGTGATCTGGAGCCTCTCTTATGTTTGTGCACAAAATAAACTTCATATCGCGCAAAGGCCAGGAAACGACGAACACTTGATGTGATTTAGCAGGTTGTTATCTGTAACACATCACTGAACATTGCATGTTGATTAAAAGTGATCTAAACGGTTTAACTTGAGTCCCTGAAGGCATCTTATTTCAAACATTTAGAATTCAAATCAGCATTATGCATTACAGAGGCATGTGCTGTTCTCCACTCTCAATGAAACTGTCTTATTCCACATGAAGGAGTCAAACCCAAATTAGGGTCAGTAACTACAGATGCACATTATTCAGCATGAAAGTGTCCAAGCCACAGTACTTTATTTTAAATTCTTCATGTGATGTTGAGCCACAGGTGCAATGCAGTGTGGAATTACAATGTCTGATGACATTCACATTTTGTTACTTACAACAATAAGCATAAGAAGTCAAAGGACAAAAATATGAATCATAACAGTATCTCCACCATAGTTTGGTATTAAACTATTTCTTCAAACATAGCTCTACCTGACTCTTCTATTTATCTGCAAGCATTAGGAAAAAAATATCCTAACAACACGCACACTGAGCATCTACTCTACACTGCAGACTGCAAGTCATCCTGCCATGCTTATGAGTGTAATGTAACATCGTCAAGTGCAGCCTTGTAAATGTGTCTTCCATTCTGCTGGTATAACTAACCCACATTATGTTCAAACATAAGACTTATGCGCACACACATGCAGAGGTGTACCTGATAAGTTTGTAGCCAGGTGGACCAGTGACTGGGGAGCCTTCACAGAATATGTTCCCATAGCAACGCAGCCCAAGCGTGCCATTCTCTCCAAAATCCCTGCAGAATCCACCCTGTTCTACTCTACCCATACTCTAAAAATGTTAGAGTATGGGGGTATAAGGGAGGTCTTTTTTCTTCACCTACGTGCTCAGGGGTTTTCCTGCATAGAAATGCAAATATTTTAGAAATGAGAAACAGGTCTATAGTTTTATATACTGGGGGCGGCAGTAGCTCCGTCTGTAGGGACTTGGGTTGGGAACCGGAGGGTGGCTGAGGTCCCTGCACAGACCAAGTCCAGAAATTGGCCTGGTAGCTGGAGAGGTGCCAGTCCACTTCCTGAGCACTGCCGAGGTGCCCTTGAGCAAGGTACTGAACCCCAAAGTGCTCTGCAGCGCTCGCTGTGGGCAGCCCCCCCTCACTCTGAGACAGAGTCACAGACAGACAGTGCTCTGCTGAAACATTAACAGGAACAACGGAAGGCTGAGGCTCTGAGGCACAGGGAGGCTGAGACTTGAGCTGAGGTCTGGACTGAGGATGTGGCTTGGGCTAGTACACATGCTGCTGAGGTTGAACCAGCTCAGAGGCATGTGACTGGGAAGCAGGTGAAGAGAAAAAGTCTCTAGTCCACTCAGGGAGTAAGTGTTTCAGCCATGGTCTTGAGAGAATAGATCGATAGATCGATAGATCGATAGATCGATAGATAGATAGATACTTTATTGATCCCGAGGGAAATTCAAGGCATCCAGTAGCAGTATACAAACATGCAAGACACATAGCAATTGTTACCATAAACACCCCCTGTCCCCCCTCCCATACATATATTACCCCGACAACAAAGATTTAAGGAGCCCCTATAAAATTAAACCTGTGCAATTAAAAATAGACCTATACAACTTATATAATGAAATGTACAAACCTGTGCAGGAATAGAAATATATGTGCAATTTAAAAGAAACCTATAAACAGTTAAAGAGCATCTGTAGTTAGACCTGTACATAAGAGATGAAGAGTGTTGACCTTCTGAAGGTGTGTGTTACAGTAGTGTTTAAGATGGAGGTAGTGCAAGGAGTGTGAAAGCAGATATTAAACAGTCAGTGCAAACATTAAAGTGATTGTCAGATGAGCATTAAAGTGTCCAACTAGAGGCTGACTCTTAGGACAGCAGTACAGATGAAAAAATGAGTCCAGGAGTCACTGAGTGCTTTATCCCTGCCGTGACATTTAGATGTTATACAGTCTTATGGCCAGGGGGACAAAAGAGTTCTTAAGTCTGTCCGTGGAGCACGCTTGTGACAGCAGTCTGCCACTGAACATGCTCCTCTGCCTGGTGAAGGTGCTGTGCAGAGGGTGGTGGGTGTTGTCCATGATGGAGAGCATTTTGTCCAAAGTCCTTCTCTCTGCCACCGTCACCAGAGAGTCCAGCTGTGTACCCACCACAGAGCCAGCCTTCCTCACCAGTCTGTCCAGCCGTGCTGCATCTCTCTTCTTGCTGCTTCCTCCCCAGCACACCACAGCGTAGAAGAGGACACTGGCCACCACAGACTGGTAAAACATCTGCAGCAGCTTTTTGCAGATGTTGAAGGACCCCAGCCTTCTCAGGAAGTACAGACGGCTCTGTCCCTTCCTGCAGGTAGTGTCCATGTTTGGTGACCAGTCCAGTTTGTCATCCAACTGCAGCCCCAGATACACTATATTGCCAAAAGTATTCGCTCACCTGCCTTGACTCGCATATCAACTTAGGTTACATCCCATTCTTAATCTATAGGGTTTAATATGACGTCGGTCACCCCTTTGCAGCTATAACAGCTTCAACTTTTCTGGGAAGGCTGTCCACAAGGTTTAGGAGTGTGTTTATGGGAATTTTTGACCATTCTTCCAGAAGCGCATTTGTGAGGTCACACACTGATGTTGGACGAGAAGGCCTGGCTCTCAGTCTCCGCTCTAATTCATCCCAAAGGTGTTCTATCGAGTTCAGGTCAGGACTCTGTACAGGCCAGTCAAGTCCATCGACACAAAACTCTCTCATCCATGTCTTTATGGACCTTGCTTTGTGCACTGGTGCACAGTCATGTTGGAACAGGAAGGGGCTATCCCCAAACTGTTCCTACAAAGTTGGGGGCATGGAAATGTCCAAAATCTCTTGGTATCCTGAAGCATTCAGAGTTCCTTTCACTGGAACTAAGGGACCATGCCCAGATCCTGAAAAACAACCCCACACCATAATCCTCCCTCCACCAAACTTTACACTTGGCACAATGCAGTCAGACAAGTACCGTTCTCCTGGCAACTGCCAAACCCAGACTCGTCCATCAGATCGCCAGATGGTGAAGCGCGATTCGTCACTCCAGAGAACACGTCTCCACTGCTCTAGAGTCCAGTGGGGGCGTGCTTTAGACCACTGCATCTGACGCTTTGCCTTGTAATTGGTGATGTATGGCTTGGATGCAGCTGCTCGGCCATGGAAACCCATTCCATGAAGCTCTCTATGCACTGTTCTTGAACTAATCTGAAGGCCACATGAAGTTTGGAGGTCTGTAGCGATTGACTCTGCAGAAAGATGGCGACCTCTGTGCACTATGCGCCTCAGCATCCGCTGACCCCGCGCCGTCGTTTTTACGTGGCTTACCACTTCGTGGCTGAGTTGCTGTCGTTCCCAATCGCTTCCACTTTGTTATAATACCACTGACAGTTGACTGTGGAATATTTAGGAGCGAGGAAATTTCACGACTGGACTTGTTGCACAGGTGGCATCCTATCACAGTACCACGCTGGAATTCACTGAGCTCCTGAGAGCGACCCTTTCTTTCACAAATGTTTGTAGAAACAGACTGCATGCCTTGGTGCTTGATTTTATACACCTGTGGCCATGGAAGTGATTGGAACAACTGATTTCAATTATTTGGATGTGTGAGTGAATACTTTTGGCAATATAGTGTATCTGTAGGTCCTGACCACCTCCACGTCGACCCCCCCGATGGAAACAGGTTGCAGATGTGGCTTGTTCCTTCTGAAGTCCACCACCATCTCCTTGGTCTTGGAGGTGTTCAGCTGCAGATGGTTCGAACTGCACCACGTCACAAAGTCCTCAATCAGGCTCCTGTACTCCTCCTCCTGTCCATCCCTGACACAACCAACTATCGCAGTGTCATCCGAGTATTTCTGCATGTGGCAGAGCTCGGAGTTATACTGGAAGTCAGAGGTATACAGGGTGAACAAGACAGGAGAGAGCACAGTCCCCTGTGGTGCTCCGGTGCTGCTGACCACAGTGTCAGATGTGCAGTTCTTCAGTCTGACGTACTGTGGTCTCTCTGTGAGGTTGTCAGTGATCCATCTCACCAGGTACGAGTCCACCCTCATCTCAGTCAGCTTGTCTCTCAGTAGGATGGTGTCAAAGGCGCTTGTGAAATCAAAGAACATGATTCTCATTGCACTGCTCCCCTTGTCCAGATGAGAGTACGCCCTGTGTAGCAGATAGAGGAAGTGGCTCCTGCGCGTGGTGGACCTGGGGTCTGAGGTGATGGAGCAGCAGCCGTTCAAAGGTCTTCATGACGTGGGATGTCAGTGCGATTGGCCTGAAGTCGCCTGGTTCACTGGGGTTTTTCTTCTTAGGGACCGGGGTGAGGCACGAGGTCTTCCAGAGCACAGGGACCTTCCCAAGCCGCAGGCTCAAGTTGAAGACATGCTGAAGCGGCTCCCCCAGCTCAGCAGAACAGGCCTTAAGCATCCTAGGACACACCCTGTCCGGGCCCGCTGCCTTCCTGGGACGGAGTCTTCTCAGCTCTATGCTCACCTGATCCCTGGTGATGGTGGAGGGGAGGGGGGTTGAATTGTCTGTGGAGATGGAGGGGGGTGGTGTTGTATTTGTCCTGGTGGCAGTGGGGGTGTTGTTGTTGTTGTTGTTGGGGGGGATGAAGGTCAGGGTGGGGGTGTGAAGAGAGGTGCTGAGTGGCAAGTGCAGATACTGAACAAAAAATGATTTATTTAAACAAAAAGTCAAAAACTTACTAAATAATAATCCAGAAGGGGAAACATGGAAGACACTGGAAACACTGGAAACACATGAACGGACATCCACACTGACAAACGACAATGAAGTGACACAGAGGGGAAGAAACACAGAGACTAAATAGACACAGGGGTAATCAACACAGGTGAGACTAGTTACACAGGTGAAACTAACAAGACACAGGTGAGACTAGTTACACAGGTGAAACTAACAAGACACAGGTGAGGATAGTGATGGCTAATCGAGGCTTTGTTGAAGCTTCCACACTTGATTCAACAAATGGTTCATGACTCGAGGCTTCAATGACACAGAGCTCGATTAGGACATCTAGTGGTCAATAAAATGAAGTGCAGTCGAGACGTGTTATTTATTGGTTCATGGATTGTTTGGGATTTGATTCGCCGTGCACATTCCTGTTCCACTACACTACATGGTTTAATGGTTTCAAGCTGACACAATAAAATATAAAATCAAAATGAACTCTTGTTGAAGTCAATGTTTCTTATTTGGCACGTCTGATTGTAGTCGGCTGACATTTTGTCCTATGAATCATATTCTATCCTGAAACAAGTCTAAACAGCCCGTAGCTTAAAAGAAGTTGAATAGTGAGAGTTCAGCCGGCTAAATGTCTCATACGATCTCATTTCTCATTTTAAATTGAGCTACATGACTCTCAACCCTGCCGGGAATCGAACCCTCGCTCCATCATTGAAAGTCACTGGTTCTCACGATGTACCACAAGTCCCAATCACATTCCCCCATGGTTGTTTGACCTGTTTGATAAACTTCAGCTACTACACTCCATGAGCCTTCATCAACTCACACCAATGTGCATGTTACAGCGCTTACAATCAACGTTTTCATTTGCTCCGAGTATCATGGTTTAGTAATGTTAGAGAATCTTTAGTACTGAATGCAACACTGTCAAACCAAATCTCTGTCCACTCAGTCTCTGTTTGCTTTGAAAGCTCAGCTCAGCTCACCCTAAGAGCCCACACAACCAATAGTAAGGGAAGTTAATCAGATATATATATATATATATATATATATATATATATACCTAGGGGTCCAGGTCTGAGTCTTCTCCACACTCTACTGTTCTTAAAGTGGGGATTGGGACCCCCTGGGGGCTCGTGAGACACTGAGAGGGGGGTCGCGAGATGCCTTCACTTACCAAATAAAAAAGTTGAATGATCTAAAATTGCATATTTTACCCATTATTGTGAAAAAAACATTCAAATATTAGTTTAAATACAACTACAGTGGCAAAGTAACATTTATGCTGAAATGAAAGTGATGGTTAAAAAATGAATGTAAGTTTTCACATACAGTAAGTAAAACAATGTAGGTGTCTGCTGCTCCCTACAAACACACACAAACATCACCGGTTTATTAAATGTTGAATGTCCACTCAGTCCTACAGTTTCAACATGGAGATTACATATGTTCTGCTTCTAGCCTTTCCTACAATAACTTACTAAAATAGGGACAGTGGGGGTCCCCGGTCTCTAGCACAGTTATTTTTGCACCAAGATCAGAAACCAGAAAACAAGACAGGCAACACCCAAGACCAAACTAGAAAACACTACCACAGGGAAACAAGCAACACTAGGGAAGAATACAAACTCAAACAAGATAAGACATCTAAACTACAAAATACAAAACTACATCATGACATCATCATAGTCATTTCTTCTGTGTAATCTCAGATTACCTGTCGATCTACATTTTGTAGTTTCCTCCTTTTGGTTGGTTCGATGTTTTATAAATTCCCTATAGAGCCTATTTTTCTTTTCACAAGCTTTTTCCAGTCCCCTTGGTGTTTTCCTCTTTTAGGCTTTTGTCTTTATTCTTTTGAAAGACAATATTGGTCATAAAATGTCAGGAATGTATTTAAAAAAGCATCATATGATTGATTAGTGTCCTCCTCAATCATGATTCCTGATGCTTTCAGAGCCATAATGGCCTCTGCTGATTTGAATCTGTCTCTTTGTTTTGACTTTGAACTTACTGTTCATTTCTAATAAAGTGAAAACTGGCCAATGATCACTGACATCTGTCACCAACAGACCACTTTTGACCTTCCCTCTAATTTGATTTATACAAATATATCAGTGTTGCAGTGTCTTCTGTAATTCTACAATTAGGGGAGGAGTCTTAAGATGAACAGGGTATTAAGGAATTCATTCATTTTTGAATGTTCATTTGCTTTCAGCAGATCAATATTAAGATCACCACAAAGTGTTGCGGTTTGAATGTAGACCCAAAAGAAGACAAGGCAGCAGAATTGAAGGGTTTGAGGTGTTATTGCAAGGCTTGCTGACTGGCGGGCTGGTAGAGACTGAGTGGAGGAGACGGATGGAGAGAATCTGGTTCTGTAGGCACACAGAGAATAAGTGGAGTTGTTTGCAGGTGAAGCAGACTGGAGGAGATGACACCGGCACAAATCTGGACAACAAGAGAGAAAATCCGTTAGAAGTCACTGAAAAAACACTGAGAATAAACTCTAACAAATGTTAAGAGCAGCCGATCATAGCTACCACTTCAGTAGACTGAAGAATCTGGTGATGAGTTGAGTTGAAACGAGGGTACTGATGCAGATGAGGAGATGAGTTGCAGGTGTCACCAGGTGCTTGATTGAAGAAGCCACGCCCTCCAGAGATACACAAGGGGTACTTCTCACTTCCCTTATTTGCATCGAGTGTCCTCCAAGTTGCCTCCTCCACTTGCGTCTTAGTCCCTCCCACCAGAGATGCATGGAGGAAACGAAGCAGAGGAGAGAGGAATGAGGAGATCTGTTTGAAGAGACATGAGACGTCCTTTCCTCTACAGCATCACGTGAAGCGACGTCTGTTTGTGATGATGTCATCAGCTGATCACGTTCAGCTGTCAGTCGGCTTTAACAGCTGTTTATGTCCACACAAACACACACTGTATTATTTCTAATGAAATACACACAGTAACAGTGTTCAGTCTGTGTACTTTACCACATGAAGAACAACCTGCAGGCTGATAAGAACCAAAAGGACAATTTCTACTGACTAAAAGATTTCATACTGAAGTGATGAATTTATTCTTTGTATTAGTTTGGACTTATGATTGGACGATGAAGTGTGTATTTTATAAACACAGATATTGATGTGAGAATGATTGATGAGGTTGTAAATGATAGAAACTTTGTGAAGGTAAATAAGTGTGAATGTAAAAGGTGTTTGTGAGTGACAGACTCCCTCTGCATCAGACTCTCATCATCATCACACATTCAAACAGTCTGAGGGATCATGAACATGAAGGAATCATTTCTGAACACTTCATATTAACACACTGTTTGTTTGAGTGTGGGGAGTGATGGGCCTACACTCTGATTGGTTTATAGAACTGATGCTTCATATTTGGTTGTTAATCTTCATGTCAGACACTTTTTAATCCCAGCTCCTCACAGACTCTTTACAAACTGACCCAGGATCTGTTTTAATGTCCGTCTCTTCTCCGGTGTTGGAGCTATTTAATTGTTGTTAGAATGACTTTAGGTATTTAGTTGACTAATATTTGGGAGGTGTTGTTTATTTCATTATTCTACACGTTTTCTTTATTTACATTAGATTTTGGGTAATCTCTTCTTTTGCTAGTTATTTGTTTAGTACATTTAGTTTTTGCATTATGTGCAAACTCCCTGCTCTGAAACGCTGGCGGGCTGTCGCGATATTACAACCAAGCGCTCCCTGAGGACTGTGACGTCATAGGACATGCGCACTCCACGAGCCCCGTTCAGAGCGGTGCTGATAATTGAACAGGTGGTTTGTTGCCGTTATCGTTGGACTTTTGACATGAAACTGAGAGTGTATGGTCTTCAGTTCTGTAGGATATCACCTTTAAGTTGTTAGCATTAGCAATAGTGTTATATTGATCTTAAACAGTGACTATTTGTTGTTTGGAGATTGATGCATCACAAGATAAATGTTGGTCATTAGTAACCTATACTTGAAGAAAGAGTTGTATTGAAGTGTTCTCTCATTTCTAACAGTTGTGCAGACATGTTGTGAGTTGATTGGAGCAGTGTTACCGTGCTATACTGTTTTAATGTTGAGTTGCCCTTAATGATGTTAATTAGGTGCCATCTTTGATAACACGTGCTGTATTCCATGAAGTAGGGAGACCTCTGCTGGACATTTTGCTGAAGTGTTTTAATCATACATGAATGCCTGTAATTTTCAGTTCTGTTTTAAGTTCTCTATTAATCTTTTGATTATAAGGAGCAGGTCATTGATAACACATTAGTTTCTTTGTCCCTTTTAGAGAACCACGCTCATACACTCACTCATGCTAAATGACATCATTGTACTATCTTTGGACATCATTAAAGATTGTTGATGAAACTCCTGGATTGCTGCAGTCTTTCTAACTGAAGACTTAGGCCAGACTTGTATACGCCAGCATACTAATAATATTTCACACATTAGTATTCTTGTCAGGTATTTGGGAAACACTGTGGGCACCAGAGGTTATTTAGGTAAGAGGCAGGTAGAGGACCAGCATGCACCTGGGTGGGCCTATGGTTTTTTACCAGCGCAAGAGAGGCAGCAGGAGACACGATTATCTTTGTTCCTTTTGTCTGCTTTCTTTGAACCTGATAAAGCACAGAAAAACTGCAGATCTCTTGCATGGACATTGGACTTCTTTTGCCTGCGTACATCACATCCCCATGGTGCATCAGTGCTCATTTGATTTTGTTTGATATTAGTTTATTTAGATTTTTTCGGACAAATGGCCATTACATCCAGTATTAAACTCCGCTCATGTTGATAAGCTTCATTGAAGTCTGATCCGCTGCAGCGTCCAATCAATGAGTGATATTCGATAATGGGGCGTGTCTGTCAGTGAAAAGACTTCCGTAAAGCCAGCTCTCGTGTTTCCTCGGTCATCGCTCCTCGGATCTCCCTCCTCTCTCCTCGATCCTCTCTCCTTCTTTCAGTATAAGAGCTTTGGGACGATCCTTAACATGGCGGGTCTAGAACTAACTCCAAGGTATCCAAGCTAAATATTCATTAATTCCTGTGATTATCAGCACCAAATGTTCATCTTTGTGTATATTAACTTAGGGCCCCCGGAGGCTCGAACGCTCAACCTTCAAATGGAAAGAATAAGGTGCAACCTCCGGAGAGGGGTTACATGCAACCCTACTGGAGAGCTAGGTGTGTATGAGGTGTGGAGTCAAAGTCAGTAGATATGTGCCGTGGTGTGGCTGCTCCCCCGAGGTTCACGTGGCGGCTTTAAGAGAGGCCCACTCCTTTGTGGTGTGAGTGGCTTTTCAGAGGAAAGTTGCCTATGTGCTGGATATAAGACTGTGCACTAAGTTAAAATGACTATGATCGGACATGTTAAAAACTAAAGTGTCTTTCTAAAATGTTTTGGGTAAATATTCTGTAGAAAACCGCTAAAAAGCTCGTGTTACAAATGAATGTTATTTCATGTTGCTAAAGTTAAGTTTAACAGCAGATCTGGAATTGATTATTTTGGTCTTCAGAGTTTATTATTTTACACTTCCGGTTTTACGCCACCAGGGGGAGCGTGTTGTCTGAGCCTCATTCATTACACGATGAATGAAAGCCAGCAACACCGTGTTTGTTTCTTCTTTATTTCTCCCCTTACAGGTAAGAATACTGGTTCAAAGTGAATTAAACCATGTGCAGATGTTTTGTAAGTTAGTGATACGTTTTCTGTGTACAGAGTAGTTTCAGTTTATTACGTGGTTGAAGTATGAATGTGGTTGGCGTGATGCGTGCGCGCTAGCTTGAATCACAGAGACAGAGCGTGATAGAGACACGTGTAGTGCGTCTACTGAGAGTGTGTTCATATTTAAGTTGTATCGGTCAGTTGAACAATTACAGTTACATGGTACAGTTTAAAGAAGTATTACTCTGCAGGTGTGTGTGTGTGTGTAACTACTAAAGCAACTAAGCAAGAGTCAAATGTGTTGACATAAAACAAGCAGTAGATTATCCAGTGTTGAGAAATGCTAGCCTGTTCTATCACACATGTAAAGGTGTTAAACAGTGCATGTTTGTCTAAGTGTGTCATTGTGTAAAATGAAAATGTAATGTGTGTTATTGCATATGATTATTTCACCACTGACTGAAAGCCAGCAACACTGTGTTTGTTTCTTCTTTATTTCTCCCCTTACAGTACGCTGTACAGGGGCGTAACACCTACCTAAGACAACTAACCTCTATTAAAAAGACAGTCAACACTTTTTGAAAAGGTTTAAGAACATTTATTGAAAATTCAAAAAGGTAAAAATCTGACAAAGTCTTTTAAAATTCAAATAAAAATCAGTAAAGGACTCTTGAGGTTTTTTCCAAAGTTTCAGTCTCAGAGACAAAGTCCCAAAAAGGGAATTTTTAAGAATCAGAGCGACGTGGAGTCTTTTAGCACGAGTACAAACAGCCTGCTGATCATTGTTTCAAAGCCTTTTTATAGTCAAACTGTCTCTTTGTCCCGGACCTTGAAGAAACGTGAATGATGCAAATACATCATCATCAGAATTCACATTCGCAGAATTCACTTTGCACCTGCGAGTCCATCAGAGCTCGCTGAAGCGATAAACACCCACACGTTATCACAAGTTCGTCTGTGGTTTTTCTCAAGTTATGGTGCACTCTCCCCGACCTCACAGGTGCAAAGGCAGCTAATGAATGCATGCATGATAAATGGTACATGTAAAAGCAATGACAAACACTTCTGATTATATGATGATTAAATGATAAATGGATTCAATGGTAATAAAAGAAACAAATATAGTAAAAACAAATTCAACAATTGCACATCTCTTTCTGATCTTTCAACAAAAGACATGTGCTCTCACCATGACCCAACCTTTATTTATAGTCAGCATGCATCACATGATTCCAGCAGACGTGACGACATGACGTGTTGTTATGTTATACCTCATCTCTCTGAGAGTTTAAACTCATGTACAGTAAAGAGCAGGAGGAACAGGTGGAGTCTGCATTAAGCCAAAGATAAAAGACAAGACTGAGAGATTCTCTGCAGGACAGACTTCCTAAAGAGAGGAGGAAGAGGAAGACGATATATATTGGATTTCTGAAATGATCTATCTCCTCACAAACACCTGCTCACATCTCTACCTGCTGCGTCTGCGTTCAGCCGCCTTCTTGAACTCTCTCAGCAGAGTTTCTTTGTTTCTCTTCATGTTCTCTTTCGCCGTCTCCATCAAAGACTCGATCTGGTCCTGACTGTATGGCCGATGGAAGGTGCAGTATTTGTCCATCTCTTTTTTCACCTCCTCTTTATCTGGAGCAGAATAAAAACAAAGATGATCAGAAGGACGTTTAATAGTTTTGAATTCTTCTAATTAAAGTGTTTTTGTAGTGTGAGACCTTTGCAGTTTTTTCTGTTGAAGAGCGGCATTAACACGATGGTGGGCTCCTTCTCCTTCCCCTCGAACACGTAGCAGTCCTTCGGCCAGTCTTTCTCCTCCTCCAGGATCTTCTCGTCTATCTCTGGGAAAGGCTTCTTCAGCTCAGCTGCGTAATCTCTGTCCAAAGTCAGACCTATTTGGACTTTTGCACCAGGCTGTAAACATGTTAATGTCTGCTGTAAAAACAGGCTTTTATGAATGGGTGTGTATGTGACTTCCTGTGCTTCTGCAGCCAGCCTCTAGTGGACACTTCAGGAAGTGCAGGATCATTTTTCGACACCAGAGGATGCTGCTTGATAAATACACACACACATACACACACACACACACACACACACACACACACACACACGCACACACGCACACACACACACACACACACACACACACACACACACACACACACACACAGAGCAGTACCTCGCTCCTTGCGCTGTAATCCAGAGCGATGATGAGGTCGATGTCTCTCTTGTCTCCCAGAAATGACTGGTAGGGGACGTTCGACAGCAAGCCGGCGTCCATCAGGTGGAAACTCTCTTCAGTCTGGAGGTAAGGTGGGACGCTGGAGTCTGCCCGGCAACAGGAACATCAAATTCATTAAATCAAACAAGTTTCAGGCAAACTTGTTTTGATTGTCATGTATGTTCTTGTGTTGTTCTACTTTACATAATTCATTTTACAGTTACTGTGTATCAACAGAAGGCTTCTTCTTCTTCTACACCTCTATACAAACACATAGTGGCCCTCACTTATCAATCTGGTGTAGAAACCAGCGCAGATTTGGGTGTAGAAATCATCGTACGACAGAGTCCACATGGGACTTATCAAACGTGCGTATCTGGCTTATCACAGCGTACGCATGACCGGGCGTTGATAAGTGTGGCGGCTGAAAAGGATCGTCATTTAAATACCACGCCCCTATATATTCACGGTTCAGCCGTCCTCACCCCCAGAGTTTACGGCATGGAGATACGTAATACAGTAAAAAAGAGAAACGAGACATGACCTGAGTGACACCATAACAAAGAGAAGTAAAGAGCACACGCTTCACTGTCCGACTGTGTCTCTGCTTAGTGGATCTGAGGTTTCTTTGTGTTTGGAGACACATAAGAGCTGACGGGACCATGTTTGATATTAATCTGTTAGTTCTTTAAGACACTGAGCAACATTCAGAGACCGTCTGCTGTGCTGGATCCTGGTGATGTTTTATACGTGCACGCCTCGCCTCAAAGCTTACATGCTCTGCACTCTCTGAGGTTCATCGCTCAGATTAAATCTGTTTGTTGGGTGCACGTGTTGGATGGTCGTCTTTGTCCACACGCAGACTTAAACACTGAGTGTTCTTATTTACAAGTCTATCTCAGGTCTGCTCAAACCTTCTGACCTCCATCAGCCAGAAGAGTACAGGGACTTATAATCTTCTTACTGTCTGTTCCAAAGATCAGAACTGAGCTGGGGGGAAAAGGCGTTTAAGTTTGCTGCAACCTTTATTCTGAACCAATCACAAAAAGACCTGAAACAAGCTGCTCTCATTGGAGGACTTTAAGAGGATGTTAAAGGGTCACATATCCTCCTCCTCTTCAGTGTAAATAAGTCTCAGAGCTCCTCAAAACATGTGTGTAAAGTGTCTTGTTCTAAATCCACTCTGATCCTGTATTTGATCATGCCTATAAACCCCTCTATTTCAGCCCTGCTCAGAACAGGCTGTTTCTGTGTCTGTAGCTTTAAATGTAAATGAGCTGTGTCTGACCACGCCCCTCTCTGGAAGGGCTTGGGTGGCTCGGGCTTTCTCGCTCCATGCCCTATTGTTTACGGTGAGAAGGCAGACTCAGAGGGCAGAACAAACACCTAGCTGTGGGAGGGTCACCCACCTGGGGGAGGGGTTACTGCCCTTTGTGATGTCATGAAGGGAAAATCTTTAAAGGTCGAAAAAATTCACAAACACGTATGGACACTGTGGACAACTGCAGGTTGTGTTTTAAAGGTCTTTAAGTCTGAACACACAAAGTATAATATATAATAATAAATATCAAACGTTTCCTTTCTCTAAACATGGAGGAAATACTTTCACAGTGAGTGTTGCTGATGTGTGGTCTTACTTTGGTATTTGTAGAGGAAGTTGTTGGTTGTTCCCCACTCCCACTTCCAGAGCAGATTAAGGACATTGAATGCAAGTTTGACTGAGAGAGAAACAGAAAGAAACAGACATGTTTACACCTCATTTCAATCAAACAAACATGTTAGATCATCTGTTTCTCTTCCTCTCTCTCACCATAAGTTAAAGCGTTTGTGAACATATTCCGCGTACTGTAGTCCTGGTGACGAGTCACGTTTTGAAGAAACGCTTGATCTGGAAGAGATACCATCAGATGCTGTGACATTTCAAATCACACATTTGCTTCTTTATAATGCAAAACAAATTGTTACATGAAGAAGAAAACTGATGAAGTGATGGTGTTTTTTATCTGAGTCAGAAGCTGATATCATGAGCGTACATGAACCAACATGTTTAAACTGAATACATGAAGCTGATAAGAGGTCAGCTTCATATCTCTGATTATCATCATTACATTCGTCATCCACTAGTTGTTTCAGCTTGTTGAGTTCAAACAGTATAGCAGGATCCTTGGTGGTTTTTATGGCCTGATCTATGCGTTGATGGAGTTCCTGGTAAAGACGCTCGTTCTCTGCTGCAAGGTCTTCTGGACCTGGCACAAAACACATCAAGTTATTAAAACAACAAGTTGATCAAAGGAACAATCACTGCAGCGTCTAAAATCAGTTTATCTGTGTTAGGTAACCACTAAGTAACCACTACGTAACCAGTAGGTAACCACTAGGTAACCACTAAGAAACCACTAAGTAACCACTAAGTAAACAATAAGTAACCATTTAGAAACCACTAAGAAACCACTAAGAAACCACTAAGAAACCACTAAGTAACCACTAAGAAACCACTAGGTAACCACTAAGTAACCACTTAGTAACCACTAAGTAACCATTTAGAAACCACTAAGAAACCACTAAGAAACCACTAAGAAACCACTTAGTAACTACTAAGTAACCATTTAGAAACCACTAAGAAACCACTAAGAAACGACTAAGTAACCACTAAGAAACCACTAAGAAACCACTAGGTAACCACTAAGTAACCACTAAGTAACCAGCAGGTAACCACTAAGAAACCAGTAGGTAACCACTAAGTACCCACTAGGTAACCACTAAGAAACTACTACTAAACCACTAGGTAACCACTAAGAAACCACTAGGTAACCACTAAGAAACCACTAAGAAACCACTAGGTAACCACTAAGAAACCACTAGGTAACCACTAAGTAACCACTAAGTAACCACTAATTAACCTCTAGGTAACTACTAAGTAACCAGTAGGTAACCACTAAGTAACCACTAAGTAACCACTAAGTAACCACTAGGTAACCACTAAGAAACCACTAAGTTACCATTAGGTAACCACTAAGTAACCACTAAGTAACAAGTAGGTAACCACTAAGTAACCACTAAGAAACCACTAAGTAACCTCTAGGTAACCACTAAATAACCACTAGGTAACCACTAAGAAACCACTAAGAAACCACTAAGTAACCTCTAGGTAACCACTAAGTAACCACTAAGAAACCACTAAGTAACCACTAAGAAACCACTAAGTAACCACTAGGTAACCACTAGGTAACCACTAAGTAACCACTAAGTAACCACTAAGTAACCACTAAGTAACCTCTAGGTAACCACTAAGTAACCACTAAGAAACCACTAAGTAACCACTAAGAAACCACTAAGTAACCACTAAGTAACCACTAGGTAACCACTAAGTAACCACTAAGAAACCACTAAGAAACCACTAAGTAACCTCTAGGTAACCACTAAGTAACCACTAAGAAACCACTAAGTAACCACTAAGAAACCACTAAGTAACCACTAAGTAACCACTAGGTAACCACTAAGTAACCACTAAGTAACCACTAAGTAACCACTAAGTAACCACTAAGTAACCACTAGGTAACCACTAAGTAACCACTAAGTAACCACTAGGTAACCACTAAGTAACCACTAAGTAACCACTAAGTAACCACTACGTTACCACTAGGTAACCACTAGGAATCCACTAAGTAACCACAAGGTAACCACTAAGTAACCACTAAGTAACCACTAAGTAACCATTAAGTAACCACTTGGTAACTACTAGGTAACCACAAGGTAACCACTAAGTAACAACTATGTAACCACTAAGTAACCACTAAGTAACCACTAAGTAACCACTAGGTAACCACTAAGTAACCACTAAGTAACCACTAGGTAACCACTAAGTAACCACTAAGTAACCACTAAGTAACCACTAGGTAACCACTAAGTAACCACTAAGTAACCACTAGGTAACCACTAAGTAACCACTAAGTAACCACTAGGTAACCACTAAGTAACCACTAAGTAACCACTAGGTAACCACTAAGAAACCACTAAGTAACCACTAGGTAACCACTAAGAAACCACTAAGTAACCACTAGGTAACCACTAAGTAACCACTAAGTAACCACTAGGTAACCACTAAGTAACCACTAAGTAACCACTAAGTAACCACTACGTTACCACTAGGTAACCACTAGGAATCCACTAAGTAACCACAAGGTAACCACTAAGTAACCACTAAGTAACCACTAAGTAACCACTAAGTAACCATTAAGTAACCACTTGGTAACTACTAGGTAACCACAAGGTAACCACTAAGTAACAACTATGTAACCACTAAGTAACCACTAAGTAACCACTAAGTAACAACTATGTAACCACTAAGTAACCACTAAGTAACCACTAAGTAACAACTATGTAACCACTAAGTAACCACTAAGTAACCACTAAGTAACCAATTAGTAACCAGTAAGTAACCATTAAGTAACCACTAGGTAACTGTATTTAATGGGTAGATAGTGGTCAACTTGGGGTGGGAGGAACTCCCAGAAAATTAAAAATTAAAAAGCGCCCCGGTCACAAGACGCAGTCACTCACACACTCTATCATGAAGTGAAATCAAGACCAGGGATACACAGCAAACAGGAAAGGGGAAACCACCACCCGGGACACCAGCACCACCAAACAGCAGGGAAGGGGATTTAGTGAGGTTTCAATTAACAAAAGAACATAACAAAACACAATAAAGGAGCAGAATTAATCAAAGTTTATAGGGTGGGCAGCCACCAATTAACAGGTTAACATAGATAAAATAAATGCTGCCAAAACAACCTGTAAATGCAAATTAAGAAACAAAACCTCAGAAACAAATCATGAACTCAAATAGAAAAGACTAATTGAGCCAAATGATGTTATAATGTACTCGAATTATCAAACGAAATAACAAAATGAATGAAAAATCACTCACACAAATGTTAATGTCACCTGTTAATTAACTAAATGAATCAACAAAAACGGAACATCAGTCACTGAAACTACAACTAGCTGCACGCACTACTAGATAGAGCAAAGGAAACAAAATGATAATAGAAGACGAACAGCAAACCAAAAGCAACATAAACTAAGTAGTAAACCCCACATACACTATATTGCCAAAAGTATTCACTCACACATCCAAATAATTGAAATCAGTTGTTCCAATCACTTCCATTGCCACAGGTGTATAAAATCAAGCACCAAGGCATGCAGTCTGTTTCTACAAACATTTGTGAAAGACAGGGTCGCTCTCAGGAGCTCAGTGAATTCCAGCGTGGTACTGTGATAGGATGCCACCTGTGCAACAAGTCCAGTCGTGAAATTTCCTCGCTCCTAAATATTCCACAGTCAACTGTCAGTGGTATTATAACAAAGTGGAAGCGATTGGGAACGACAGCAACTCAGCCACGAAGTGGTAAGCCACGTAAAAAGACGGCGCGGGGTCAGCGGATGCTGAGGCGCATAGTGCGCAGAGGTCGCCAACTTTCTGCAGAGTCAATCGCTACAGACCTCCAAACTTCATGTTGCCTTCAGATTAGCTCAAGAACAGTGCATAGAGAGCTTCATGGAATGGGTTTCCATGGCCGAGCAGCTGCATCCAAGCCATACATCACCAATTACAAGGCAAAGCGTCAGATGCAGTGGTCTAAAGCACGCCCCCACTGGACTCTAGAGCAGTGGAGACGCGTTCTCTGGAGTGACGAATCGCGCTTCACCATCTGGCGATCTGATGGACGAGTCTGGGTTTGGCAGTTGCCAGGAGAACGGTACTTGTCTGACTGCATTGTGCCAAGTGTAAAGTTTGGTGGAGGGGGGATTATGGTGTGGGGTTGTTTTTCAGCAGCTGGGCTTGGCCCCTTAGTTCCAGTGAAAGGAACTCTGAATGCTTCAGGATACCAAGAGATTTTGGACAATTCCATGCCCCCAACTTTGTGGGAACAGTTTGGGGATGGCCCCTTCCTGTTCCAACATGACTGTGCACCAGTGCACAATGCAAGGTCCATAAAGACATGGATGAGAGAGTTTTGTGTGGATGGACTTGACTGGCCTGCACAGAGTCCTGACCTCAACCCGATAGAACACCTTTGGGATGAATTAGAGCGGAGACTGAGAGCCAGGCCTTCTCGTCCAACATCAGTGTGTGACCTCACAAATGCGCTTCTGGAAGAATGGTCAAAAATTCCCATAAACACACTCCTAAACCTTGTGGACAGCCTTCCCAGAAAAGTTGAAGCTGTTATAGCTGCAAAGGGGTGACCAATGTCATATTAAACCCTATAGATTAAGAATGGGATGTCACCTAAGTTGATATGCGAGTCAAGGCAGGTGAGCGAATACTTTTGGCAATATAGTGTACATGTACCCCATAAATTGACCAGCAAAAGCTGTCGGCTACGTCAGAACACTCAAGGATTTAGAATTCACATTGCGACAGCTATAAAGCAGAATTAGTCCCTCAGCCGTCGATGTGCGCAACAGAATCACGACAGTAGCATACAAGCAGCCAGTGAAATGAAGCCTGGTAAAGTAAAGCAAAGCAGCAGTTATTCCTGAATTAATCCAGCACCGTCACAGCACACCAGAGGAGTTAAGAGCCCAGCAAGCAGTCCCTGCCACACATAAATACACCATTACAAAAATAAATAAGACTTGCTGTGAGGCGTACATACCGATCGGGTCTTGATTGATGGGTCCAGACATCATGCCGCCACCACCCCCTCCTAAACCACCGGGGGCAGCAGAGACTTTATCACATACATTTCAATGGAGGCCTGATTGTCTTTATTTACAAAATGCTCAGCAATAAAAAAAGTTGAACATCACAAAAATGGTCTTGATGTGTTGGGATAGATAAAGAAGAGTTGAATGTGGTTGAAAATATATTTTGTCTGTATGTGTGTGTATGTGTGTGTGTGTGTGTGTATGTATGTGTGTGTATGTGTCTGTATGTGTGTGTATGTGTGTGTATGTGTGTGTATGTGTCTGTATGTGTGTGTATGTGTGTGTGTATGTGTGTGTGTGTATGTGTGTGTATGTGTGTGTATGTGTCTGTATGTGTGTGTATGTGTCTGTATGTGTGTGTATGTGTGTGTGTATGTGTGTGTATGTGTCTGTATGTATGTGTATGTGTGTGTATGTGTCTGTATGTGTGTGTATGTGTGTGTGTATGTGTGTGTATGTGTCTGTATGTGTGTGTATGTGTGTGTGTATGTGTGTGTATGTGTCTGTATGTGTGTGTATGTGTGTGTATGTGTCTGTATGTATGTGTATGTGTGTGTATGTGTGTGTGTGTGTGTGTGTGTGTGTGTGTATGTGTGTGTCTGTGTGTATGTGTGTGTATGTGTCTGTATGTGTGTGTATGTGTGTGTGTATGTGTGTGTATGTGTCTGTATGTGTGTGTATGTGTGTGTATGTGTGTATGTGTGTGTGTGTGTGTATGTGTCTGTATGTGTGTGTATGTGTGTGTATGTGTCTGTATGTGTGTGTATGTGTGTGTATGTGTGTATGTGTGTGTGTGTGTGTATGTGTCTGTATGTATGTGTATGTGTGTGTGTATGTGTGTGTATGTGTCTGTATGTATGTGTATGTGTGTGTATGTGTGTGTGTGTGTGTGTGTGTGTGTGTGTGTGTCTGTGTGTGTGTGTGTATGTGTGTGTATGTGTCTGTATGTGTCTGTATGTGTGTGTATGTGTGTGTGTATGTGTGTGTATGTGTGTGTGTATGTGTGTGTATGTGTCTGTATGTATGTGTGTGTGTGTGTGTGTGTGTGTGTGTCTGTGTGTGTGTGTGTGTGTGTATGTGTGTGTGTATGTGTCTGTATGTATGTGTATGTGTGTGTATGTGTGTGTGTGTGTGTGTGTGTGTGTGTGTGTGTGCGTGCGTGTGTCTGTGTGTGTGTGTGTGTGTGTGCGTGTGTGTGTGTGTGTGTGTGTGTGTGTGTGTGTGTGTGTGTGTGTGTGTGTGTGTGTGTGTGTGTGTATGTCTGTGTGTGTGTGTGTGTATGTGTGTGTGTGTGTGTATGTGTGTTTGAGTCTGCCGGTAGTTTAAACTGGTTATTTCACACTTTTCAGGCTCAGCAGCCAAAATCAGGGTTCTTATGACAAAAAGGGCAAAAAATCATAAAATATATAAAAAATTATATAAAACTTTACATCTGTGGTTACGTCTGAAGCTGTTGAAAACTTTGATGCGGTGAAAGTGAAAATAAACATTTATAAATTACATTTTTACAACACTTTAATGAGAGGGACCTGTTTTGGGCCTTAGGGACTGAAGAGGAAGTTTTTTAAAGGGTGCCTCAGGGGATAAATACACAATTACAAAAATAAATAAGACTTGCCCTGAGGCGTACATACCAAACCCGCCTCCAGACTGTCTGGTGCTGTTCTCTGTGTCCTCGCTGTAGTTGAGACCGGGAATTGAAAGCTTCTCTAAACACAGGCAAGAATGTATGATGAAACAACGCATAGGATATAAGTTTTAGTTCAGGATATATGAGGGAGAGGGGCTGGACAGGTTTCCCTTTACAGAGGGCCCCCATGAGGTGATAGGCTAACGAGGGCCCCATTGAAAGGAAGTCAACACAGCCTCACTTATTAAGCAGGAATGAGACATAATCATCCTGCTACTATCTGTAATCTAAAATAGAAACATCATTGTTTAACTTAACTATGAATCTCTTTAGTTAAATTGAAGCATTAACGTATTTCATTGGTTCATTTAAGTAATGATTAATGCAATAGTTTGTTTAAACACATTAATGCTGGGTAATATTAAAGGATGCTGTTTATAACATGCTGATTTATTATTTGGTGTTTAAATGAAGGAACTTGTAAACTCTGTTAGAGAGATATTTAGATTGTGTTCATTCAAAGCTCTTGTGGTAAACAAAACATGTATCTTTGGTCTATAAGAAGCATTGATTAACATGTTGTCTTTTTGTTGTTGAAGGTTTACCACCTACTGCTTCTAATGATTCAGTTTGACAACTGTAAATAATAAATGCATGGAAAGGGAGTTGAGTTGTCCAGCGTCCTCTGAAATCTTCAGGCCTCTTCAACTTCAGACAGATATTCATAACACGTACTTACCTAGTGGTTACTTAGTGGTTACTTAGTGGTTTCTTAGTGGTTACTTAGTGGTTACTTAGTGGTTACTTAGTGGTTACCTACTTGTTACTTAGTGGTTACCTAGTGGTTACTTAGTGGTTACTTAGTGGTAACTTAGTGGTTACTTAGTGGTTACTTAGTGGTAACTTAGTGGTTACTTAGTGGTTACTTAGTGGTTACTTAGTGGTAACTTAGTGGTTACTTAGTGGTTACTAAGTGGTTACTTAGTGGTTACTTAGTGGTTACTTAGTGGTTAGCTACTTGTTACTTAGTGGTTACTTAGTGGTTACTAAGTGGTTACTTAGTGGTTACTTAGTGGTTACTTAGTGGTTACTTAGTGGTTACCTACTTGTTACTTAGTGGTTACTTAGTGGTTACCTAGTGGTTACTTAGTGGTTACTTAGTGGTAACTTAGTGGTTACTTAGTGGTTACTAAGTGGTTACTTAGTGGTTACTTAGTGGTTACTTAGTGGTTACTAAGTGGTTACTTAGTGGTTACTTAGTGGTTACTTAGTGGTTACCTACTTGTTACTTAGTGGTTACTTAGTGGTTACTTAGTGGTTACCTAGTGGTTACTTAGTGGTTACTTAGTGGTAACTTAGTGGTTACTTAGTGGTTACTTAGTGGTTACTTAGTGGTAACTTAGTGGTTACTTAGTGGTTACTTAGTGGTAACTTAGTGGTTACTAAGTGGTTACTTAGTGGTTACTTAGTGGTTACTAAGTGGTTACTTAGTGGTTACTTAGTGGTTACTTAGTGGTTACCTACTTGTTACTTAGTGGTTACTTAGTGGTTACTTAGTGGTTACCTAGTGGTTACTTAGTGGTTACTTAGTGGTAACTTAGTGGTTACTTAGTGGTTACTTAGTGGTAACTTAGTGGTTACTTAGTGGTTACTTAGTGGTTACTTAGTGGTAACTTAGTGGTTACTTAGTGGTTACTTAGTGGTTACTTAGTGGTTACTTAGTGGTTACTTAGTGGTAACTTAGTGGTTACTTAGTGGTTACTAAGTGGTTACTTAGTGGTTACTTAGTGGTTACTTAGTGGTTACCTAGTGGTTACTTAGTGGTTACTTAGTGGTTACCTACTTGTTACTTAGTGGTTACTTAGTGGTTACCTACTGGTTACTTAGTGGTTACTTAATGGTTACTTAGTGGTTACTTAGTGGTTACCTACTTGTTACTTAGTGGTTACTTAGTGGTTACCTAGTGGTTACCTAGTGGTTACTTAGTGGTTACCTAGTGGTTACTTAGTGGTTACTTAGTGGTTACTTAGTGGTTACCTAGTGGCTACTTAGTGGTTAGTTTCCCATTAGTTTCTCTGTGTTATAATGAATGTGTTGTTATTTGTGACTCTTATGTTACACTCCAGCATGTCTGCAGCTGTTTTCCTGGATTATTTGTGCACTGTGAGCTCCTCCTCCTGCTGAACACTGAAAACGTCCCCATCATGTCATCAATAAAGCTTCATCTGATCTCTTATCATCGAGTATGAAATGATGTGATTTACCGCTCAGCCAATGAAGGATGTGGTGTATGGTCGTCTCTCTGTCAGCCAACGCACTGCCACAAATACCTGCACGGGTTGAAGAGGAGGATTCATTTTTATTCATGACAAACCATCCTTCAGTATCAACACATACAGAAATGTCAAGAGGACATTTTTGTTCCCTTCTTTGCATCCCGATGTTCCCTCAGCCCGATGTTCCCTCAGCATCATTGCAGGCCCTTCTAAAATGCAAACAATGTTGTACTCGTATTTCAGCTGGCTGAAGAGGGAGAAGAGGTCTTAAGCTGTTTACACACCAAGAGTGATGAAACTGCGAGATAGATGGATGTGTACATGTCGTAACCTAAACCTCTGAAAAATCGACCTTGGTCCGAAGTAATGCTGCATTATTGCTCAGGGAAACTTTGCTGTGAATACACACAGTTACATTGAATGGATAAAAAATATCATTGGAGTGCAAACCCAGCATGCACAGAGCCTGGTCAGACAGCTCGCCTCTCAGCCCCTGTTCTAAAAATGTTGTCTTTCTTTTCTAGTCACTGGTGTAAAGCTGTTAACAAAATAAATGATAAATGTATTTTGTAATCAGTGTGAGGTAAGGAATAAAACTGAAACAATATAAAGACTTTAACAACAGTCTGTTTCAACAGTGAACGGTCACAATTACCAGGTGCTTTAAGACTACAGTGCTGCAGCTACCTCTCCATGTGAACACACACCTTGTAGTTTGACCATGTCCATCTCAGCTTTCTCCTCTTGCAGCGTCCCGTTCTCGAACTTGCTGCCCAGAAGAGATGTTTCGATGAAGAGTCCGAGGTCTGTGAACCCGGCCTCATGAGGGCTCACTTCAAACCACATCCCTGAGAGACACAGAGGATGATTAATACCATAACAGTCAATAACTCTCTGTTGGTACAGGAAACACTTCAGGACCTAACATGACGTGTTAGAGGAGTCTGTCTTTACCGTCCACAGGCCCCTCGGAGGCGAAGTACTTCTCTACGGCGCAGTAGATGGGGTAGGGGTTGGTGGCGCTTCTGCTGGCCTCGTCAGAAAGAAGCCGCAGGTCCATCTGATGAAACAAGAGATCAAATCTGAAGACTTTGTATGAAATCAAAGTGTTATGCACTCAAAATGTTTTTTATTCTACTGGAACCTTTTTCATGATTGTAGATGAGATCAATGCCCCCCAGATATCAGTGAGAGAGAAGTCCTCCTCCTTCAATTGCTCGTCAAGCCACGACAAAACCTCATCCTTCTCCACCCCTGGACCCGTCAAGCTGGACACGATCCTGTCCATCTCCACGCTCCACCCTGGGTCACTGTACAGAGAGGCCATGGACCTGACAGAGGAGAGGACAAGGGGAGGAGAGACTGACATGAAGAGCTTGTTTCTCACAGAACGACAGACAACAAAGAAAACGTGTTGCTGCTACTTTTAAGCCTCTGACTACGGCATGCATCTTCTCTACACCTAAAATCTTTGGATACTGCAGACCATGGAGCACTGAGGTTTATAACTAATCTGAAGGCCCTATAACCCATCACTGTTCTCTGTATGATCGAGTCAGCTGGCCTGCATCGACCACTCCTCAACTAAATCTGTGACATGTCCTGATTTATAAGACTATACTGAACCTGCTCCCCTCACACTGACTGATTTTATACACGTGAAAAGTGTTAGAAGCCTCAGTCTCTGCTCTGGGATCCAGTCACTTCACATACTCTTGTTATCAGCTCTCAGAGTCTGAGGGAGCTGCTCTCTTTACATCAAGTAGATCGAAGGTGTTGGTCGACGATGCATCAGGTGGATGATGCAGTCACAGTCACATTAAATAAATTATAAAACCAGCGTTATCTCGTTAGCACGTTACTGTGGATCAAACACTGCATCTGCATGAATAAAACAGCATGCATTGGATGCACCATTTAGATTGTAAACTCTGAGTATTGTATTTGATCCTCTACTCGTCTCGTGTCGCTCTCCTCCTCTCTTTCCATTAAACCAGAGATGCTGTGAATTAGACTCATTGACAGTTGAATCCAACATTTTCATACGACTGATCTGGTTCAAACAAAGTCTGATGCTGAAGTGTGTGAGTGTGAATATTGTTACCATGTCGACCCAGAGACTCCTCCCAGGTAGAGCACAGAGTCCAGCAGACCGTCTTTCTCCATCTGATAGAGAGATCCCAGCAGAGCCACAGCGGCTCTCTGACCTCCGCCTGAACCCAGCAGAGCGATGTGAGGGACCGAGTCCTGCAGGGAGAAATCATCCAGAGGTGAAAGATATGTACCAGCCTAACTCTGCTGGAGACAAAGATCGGCTTATTTCCACATTCTTTAACAGCTTTTACTGAAATCACCACACCCTGTTCTCTGACACTGTTTCCAGTTTTCCGTCATACTTTGATTGCAGACTTGTTCAACTGTTTATAAAATAGAATCAAATGTAATATCTGTGTTTAAGATAACTTATAACGACGTGTGTGATCCTAAAATAAAACATCTTCAGCAGCACAGTAAATGATGACAGTCTAAAACCACTTGAACTGCAGATAGACTGCTTTACTCAAACGTCTGCAGGGGGCTGGAGCTGATCCCAGCTGTCATTGGGCGAGAGGTGGGGTTACTGTTATGTCCCCGGTCTAGGGGAACCAAGACACAACATAATGAGTGACCCCCACTCCTCCCACTCCCAAGAAAACCAGCAGCCCAGGGTCTCATTTATAAAACAGTGCATAGAATCCATACTAGAAGTACGTGCAAAAACCTGGAAATGGCGTGTGCACAAAAATAATTCAGATTCATAAAACGATCCACCTGGAAACATGCACACGTAGATTAGCTCCATGTTCCGCCCTCTACACGCCCACATTCAACCATAAACGGTCGACGCAAAGCAGCTCGTGAATGAAAGTGCATCCAAACGAGGAGGCAGATCAAAGGTTTCCAGCGCCTTATCGCAGCAAAAACCAGAAGTTTAGAAGAAGACAATAAACTTTGTGACTCAGAAAAGGAGGAGCTCGTGAATGAAGTGTTATTATTACCACCTGCAGGTGATGAAGATGTGCTACCTTTAAGTGGAGACGCACTGATGCAGACTGCTGCAGGTGTCTAATAACTATTCGCTCGCCGTCTGCCTATCACAACTGTATTCCACGCATCATCACGACACGTGAACGGTTTCTGACGGCACGTAAACGCGCATGCAGGTGATCACAGGTGATAGCCTTTACTCCAAACTATCAACAACTAAGCAGAAGGGTCCTACATGCTGGAGGGGCTCCAAGTCCTGGACTGGACTACTTCACAATTCTGGCTGCACAACAAGTATTATTATTAGGAAAGTTGACTTTCAGGCATCCTGTCTTCCAACACTAAAACTTTCCTGTCAGCGGTGAACACTCGAAGCCGGTCTAAGAAACTAGCACTGTGGACGACACACCGGAGACAGTACAGCAGAAGAAAGGTCACATGATTGTACTCCAGTGACTTCAGTCCCATCACAAACTAATACTATGGGCATACTCTTTACGGTTTGTGAAATATATTTTACAGCAAGTGAAATGTATTTCGCAATCATGAAATATTTGCACAGTTGACCTTCAGGGCCACCGTCTAAATGAGACCCCAGGTCACTTCAGATTCAACATCAATCTGTATTTTAGAGCAGAGAAATGCCCGAAAACAAGAAACAAAAAGGACTAATGCAACACAGATGCAAGAGGCTCCTGTCAGACGGGGATTCAAACCAGGAACCTCCTCGCTGTGAGGCCACAGCACTAACCACTGCAGCACCATGCAGCCTGATCACAAGATGTTAAACATCCAAAAGAATCTTTCATGAAAGAAACTAAGAAAAGAATAAAGAAGCAGAGGACAGAGAGAAATCTTCTGTTTCTGACGTTTCTTCTTCTCTTACTTCAGAACAGTTGATTCCCAGACTGTTGAGAGACTGCAGGACGACTTGTTTCCTCTTCTGAACGTACACCTGTTCACCTGCACACACATGCTGAGACTGACGCACAGAGTTCTGAAACAAACAAACAACAGTTTAACCCACACCATCTTGGCGGCAGAGTTCCAGGACTGAAACGTGGCCCATGTTTTTGTGCACTTCAGACAGAGTGCAGGAGGAAACAAGAAATGTCCCAATATTGGGTCGCCTAGGACTTCTATTTGTGTTGCCATGGTTTCTAAATAAGAATCTATAGTGTTTGATTTTTACTAGAATCATATTAAAGTTTCCAAATCTGAAATTGTGACACCTCCAGTGTGCAGCAGGTTAAAGAAGTATGATTCTGCTTCCTGGTTAAAAACATGAGACATGAGCAGATTAAACACATCATGGTTTGTCGTGCAGCTCTCACCTCAGATCTTTTCTCCTCCATGTTGCTCTCTGTTGATGCCACAGCTCCAAAAGTCACAAAGCAAACATATCAGGAGTGACAGCCTTTATCTCAAGTCTGCATGAGGGGGCGTGGCTTCATCCTTGAATTAAAGGTGTGTTACTGTTAAATATTCATCTGTTTTCTTCCTGTGAGGGGCTTCTGTTCATCAGAGACGCTCACTGGGCCGACTCTGACAAGATCAGGCAAAGACAATCACACCAACTGTATAAAATAGCTACACACACACACACACACACACACACACACACACACACACACACACACACACACACACACACACACACACACACACACACACACACACACACACACACACACGCGCATGCATGCACCTGTTCCCGTTGGCACTCAGGTGTGTAATTGGACGTTGCATGAAAGACAATGTCCCTGTAGACTGATTATCCACAGAATCTGAAGCATAGTTCGAGCGACACTCTTCCTACACTTTAGACAAACACATTCCTATAGACAGACCCGATAAGACGACGTTTAAACAACATTAAACCTAAAAACATTTTGATGTCATGGATGCTCTGTTTGGATGACCACCCGTGGATCTGGCTGCACGTGATCATTCACTTTGCAAATAGGAAGTAAATGTGTGTGAGTTTGTGTTAGTTGGGTGTTTAGCTTGGGTTGCATTTGTAGGTATCATCTGGACATGGATTGTGCAAGCCCCGAAATGCCTTGGATACGATACATTAAGAGAAAACTCTGGACATGACTATTTTCTAAACGTACGACCCCGACTGTATTCATGTTCAATAGCAAAAGAGTATTTGAGGAATATTATTATTGTCTTCTAATATCTATAGTTTGATTTTTAAAGTTTGAATTCATCATGTGTTATAATGTAATGACAGCGATTAAACTGGGACAGATTCACTTCATGCAAAACCACATCCTGGAGCAATGTCAGACATTTAGGGTTTGGCTTTGTGTTATTCTGCTGCTCTTGTTCCCACCATGAGAATCTGTTCTCAGGCTGCAGGGGAAACAAACAGATATGTTTAACATCCCATCTTCTTAAAAGTCATTTCACTTGAATTCAGGCAATGCCCAACATGTTTGTTTAGTAGGCGTCTTCCTCTCAGATATTTGGGGGGGGGGAATGCTCTGATTCAGCTATGTTGTTTGGGATTTTTAAATGATTTGAGAAATGCTCTGATCTGGACTTTTCTTTAATTTTTGTTTGTTACACTTTTAATGTCACGAAAAACAGCGAGGGAACGATAAATAAAGCAGACAGTTTTTTTAAAAACTCTGGACAGCAGCGGGGTCCCAGCAAAGGGGGTGCTAAGGGGTGGAATCAATGACATTACAAACAAGCCACAGTACCCCGCTGGTGCTGGTTGCTTCCTATGTTGAGAACCCCCTTTGCAGTGGTGGGGGCCCCTCTTTGCTCTGAAAATACATTGTGTGTCTTGACTGCAGCAAAAAAAGGAGAGACTCAGACCACGTCAAACTAAGTTTATTCGAAAGATTCAACTAAATAACAAAGATGCATGTTTAATTTGGCCCAAAGTGGGCCCCTTGGGACAACAGTGGGTCCAGGGCGGCCGCTCCGTCTGCCCCCACACTCGCTCCGCTACAGGCAGCCAGGTTACAAATCATTTTAAAGATCTCATATTATGTCCTTTTTGGGGTTCATATATCTAATGTATGTGCCTACTAAAGTACGTTCACAATCGCTAATGTTCTAAAAAGTGTCTGTTTTCATGTACTGCCGATCGATGCAGCCCGTCTCATCTGCCTGTGTTTGCAACGTTCTGAATCCCCCCCGAGCAGGGTCCCCACGTGTGCCAAGTCTGACCTGATTGGTTGGCCGATCTACTCTGTTGTAATTGGTCAGTCGTTCGGACAATTCTCGGAAATGTAACGCCCCTTTTACCATATTTGGAATTCAGCTAATGTGCAGCATGAGCTTGTGCTTGCTACAGCGAGCCAGTGGGCTTGGATCAGTGACATCATCGCAGTGTGATATCACACTGCACTTTTCAACGAGGGGGGCTAGAACCGAGCGTTACATGCAGCTACTGCTACTGCTAACAGGAGGAGGTAGGAGAAGACGCATTTCCGCCGACTTTGAATTTTTGCACATAGATGTGCCTAAACATGCACAAGACACCTGGAGAACACACTAAAGAGCAAATACAACCAGAACAAGCAGAATATGGGACCTTTAAGTTGAACCAATAAATGTTTTTTTACAGTGTAGCAGCTGGAGAGCTATGGATGTGAGCTTTAGTATCAGAAACAATTTAAAAGAGATGTGTGAGTTTAAACAGCAGAAGAGTTGTAACGTTAGCTTCAGTAGCAGGAGAGTTTTGTAATAAGGGCCCGAGCACCGACCTCGGAGCGAGGACCCTATTGTATCTGTAGGAGTTATTATTCATCTTTGCACAAATGAATCGCTTATTTGGGAGCTTTAACGTGCACGAAAACTCACCAAATTCTGCATCAAGTTCAGGAGTGCGTGAAATTACGTACGATAGTGTTTCTGTACAAGTGGGAGGCAAAATGGCTCAACGGCGCCCCCTTTTGATTTTTCCAAACAGGTTTTTTTGCCTACATACGTGACAATTGTTTTACATGTTGAGCATGCCAAGACCTCCAAAAAAGTCAGTGGAAGTCATCGTGTAATGTCAACAGGAAATGTGCTACGATTTTTTGAATGTTAAAAAAGCTTAATTTTCCCCGTTTACAGGATACCTGTTTAAACACACTCGCCCGAGAGCGTTTATCTGATCAGTTCAAGTTTGGTATCAAATGAAAGTAGAGAAGTTGAAGATTCAAAGTTGTGTGAATCACGAGGTTTCAACAGGCCGTGGCCACAGTCCCCATAGGGAGGCCTTTTTTCTTTACTCACATGCATAACAGTTTTTTATGCATTGATTGATTGATTGAACTTTATGGTCAGACATGGTCTGAAATGTGTCTTGCATCACAGCAGCTCCATTTGTAAACATACACATTAATACAAAGATACAAACATTTGACTTAACATTCAAACACCAAACTAATGTTCACAGGTAATAGTTCATATTCTGTGTTCAGAGCGCGGTCAGGATCAGAGGCGATGCAGGTAACCGGCCTTAACATGCTTTAATCACGTCATGCATAACCACATCATGGATCAATGTCAGACATTTAAGTTTCCAAATGCAGGTAGGGTTTGGCTTTGTGGTATTCTGCTGCTCTTGTTCCCACCATGAGAATCTGTTCTCAGGCTGCATGGGAAACAAACAGATATGTTTAACACCCCCATCTTCTTCAAAGTCATTTCACTTGAATTCAGGCAATGCCCAACATGATTGTTTAGTAGGCGTCTTCCTCTCAGATATTTGGCTCTGAAGGGACAATTATACCAACAAGGGGACATGTTCAAACTGACAGCCTCCTGCAGGGCCACGGGGGGGGGGGGGGGGGATGCGCTCTGATTCAGCTATGTTACTCAATCTCATGATACTTTAATACATTTCTATATTTTCTAAACTTTTCTGCTGCATTTGTTCTACATTTTTGACCGCTGTCATATATTTCTTTATCCGGACAACAATAGAGATCCAGGGCTTGGCTTCACTTGTTATCTTCATAAACATCAGGGATTTTCACAAATGAGAGTCAGAAAGTTGAGAACTCCAAACTCCAACCCTAAGCTACATTGCTCTCATGCAGTAACCTGGATCAATCAGGAGTAAACCATGCAGTCTCACAGCCTTTTACCCTACATTTTTAAAAGGAGAATGTATATAATAAAAATACTTCTATGTACTCTCAACAACATCAATAAGATTGATTTTCTTCCAGTCGAACTGAAAATGTCAATGCAGCCAGCAGGGGCGGAGAGAGCGTCTGTGAGAGATTAACATCGGTAATGAAGATTTTTAAATGAATTGAGAAATGCTCTGATCTGGACTTTTCTTTAATTTTTGTTTGTTACACTTTTAATGTCACGAAAAACAGCGAGGGAACGATAAATAACGCAGACAGGCGATAGGTTTTAAAAACTCTGGACAGCAGCGGGGTCCCAGCAAAGGGGGTGCTAAGGGGTGGAATCAATGACATTACAAACAAGCCACAGTACCCCGCTGGTGCTGGTTGCTTCCTATGTTGAGAACCCCCTTTGCAGTGGTGGGGGCCCCTCTCTGCTCTGAAAATACATTGTGTGTCTTGACTGCAGCAAAAAAAGGAGAGACTCAGACCACGTCAAACTAAGTTTATTCGAAAGATTCAACTAAATAACAAAGATGCATGTTTAATTTGGCCCAAAGTGGGCCCCTTGGGACAACAGTGGGTCCAGGGCGGCCGCTCCGTCTGCCCCCACACTCGCTCCGCTACAGGCAGCCAGGTTACAAATCATTTTAAAGATCTCATATTATGTCCTTTTTGGGGTTCATATATCTAATGTATGTGCCTACTAAAGTACGTTCACAATCGCTAATGTTTGCAAAAGTGTCTGTTTTCATGTACTGCCGATCGATGCAGCCCGTCTCATCTGCCTGTGTTTGCAACGTTCTGAATCCCCCCCGAGCAGGGTCCCCACCTGGTCCCCACGTGTGCCAAGTCTGACCTGATTGGTTGGCCGATCTACTCTGTTGTAATTGGTCAGTCGTTCGGACAATTCTCGGAAATGTAACGCCCCTTTTACCATATTTGGAATTCAGCTAATGTGCAGCATGAGCTTGTGCTTGCTACAACGAGCCAGTGGGCTTGGATCAGTGACATCATCGCAGTGTGATATCACACTGCACTTTTCAACGAGGGGGGCTAGAACCGAGCGTTACATGCAGCTACTGCTAACAGGAGGAGGTAGGAGAAGACGCATTTCCGCCAACTTTGAATTTTTGCACATAGATGTGCCTAAACATGCACAAGACACCTGGAGAACACACTAAAGAGCAAATACAACCAGAACAAGCAGAATATGGGACCTTTAAGTTGAACCAATAAATGTTTTTTTTACAGTGTAGCAGCTGGAGAGCTATGGATGTGAGCTTTAGTATCAGAAACAATTTAAAAGAGATGTGTGAGTTTAAACAGCAGAAGAGTTGTAACGTTAGCTTCAGTAGCAGGAGAGTTTTGTAATTAGAGCCCGAGCACCGACCTCGGAGCGAGGACCCTATTGTATCTGTAGGAGTTATTATTCATCTTTGCACAAATGAATCGCTTATTTGGGAGCTTTAACGTGCACGAAAACTCACCAAATTCTGCATCAAGTTCAGGAGTGCGTGAAATTACGTACGATAGTGTTTCTGTACAAGTGGGAGGCAAAATGGCTCAACGGCGCCCCCCTTTTGATTTTTCCAAACAGGTTTTTTTGCCTACATACGTGACAATTGTTTTACATGTTGAGCATGCCAAGACCTCCAAAAAAGTCAGTGGAAGTCATCGTGTAATGTCAACAGGAAATGTGCTACGATTTTTTGAATGTTAAAAAAGCTTAATTTTCTCCGTTTACAGGATACCTGTTTAAACACACTCGCCCGAGAGCGTTTATCTGATCAGTTCAAGTTTGGTATCAAATGAAAGTAGAGAAGTTGAAGATTCAAAGTCGTGTGAATCACGAGGTTTCAACAGGCCGTGGCCACAGTCCCCATAGGGAGGCCTTTTTTCTTTACTCACATGCATGACAGTTTTTTATGCATTGATTGATTGATTGAACTTTATGGTCAGACATGGTCTGAAATGTGTCTTGCATCACAGCAGCTCCATTTGTAAACATACACATTAATACAAAGATACAAACATTTGACTTAACATTCAAACACCAAACTAATGTTCACAGGTAATAGTTCATATTCCGTGTTCAGAGCGCGGTCAGGATCAGAGGCGATGCAGGTAACCGGCCTTAACATGCTTTTATCACGTCATGCATAACCACGTCCTGGAGCAATGTCAGAAATTTAAGTTTCCAAATGCAGGTAGGGTTTGGCTTTGTGGTATTCTGCTGCTCTTGTTCCCACCATGAGAATCTGTTCTCAGGCTGCATGGGAAACAAACAGATATGTTTAACACCCCCATCTTCTTCAAAGTCATTTCTCTTGAAAACATGATTGTTTAGTAGGCGTCTTCCTCTCAGATATTTGGCTCTGAAGGGACAATTATACCAACAAGGGGACATGTTCAAACTGACAGCCTCCTGCAGGGTCACTGGGGTGGGGGGGGGGGGGGGGGGGTAATGCTCTGATTCAGCTATGTTACTCAATCTCATGATACTTTAATACATTTCTATATTTTCTAATCTTTTCTGCTGCATTTGTTCTACATTTTTGACCTCTGTCATATATTTCTTCATCCAGACAACAATAGAGATCCAGGGCTTGGCTTCACTTGTTATCTTCATAAACATCAGGGATTTTCACAAATGAGAGTCAGAAAGTTGAGAACTCCAAACTCCAACCCTAAGCTACATTGCTCTCATGCAGTAACCTGGATCAATCAGGAGTAAACCATGCAGTCTCACAGCCTTTTACCCTACATTTTTAAAAGGAGAATGTATATAATAAAAATACTTCCATGTACTCTCAACAACTAACAACCTATGGCTCATTGCAGAGGGGGCGGGGACCTATAGTGGGCCCTTACAGTCTATAGGCTATAGCGTAATCCATCGTAGCCTTAATGTCCAGTGTCCAAAGTGTCCAATATCCAAAAAACACACCAAACTGTTATGTATTTCTTAACTATACAGTAATGTGACCCGCTGATCTTAGAGCAGCACCATCCTCCTCTTCTTCATCCTCACAACCCTTTCAGCCCCCTTGTTCTTATTAAAGGCTATATCCCTCTCTATTGACAGCAAAGGTGAGCTTTGACAGTCTGGCCTCGTCATGCCCGCAGAAAGTTTTTAGTTCACTTCAAGCAGCTGAAGCTGAGAGAGCGTCTGTGAGAGATTAACATCGGTAATGAAGATTTTTAAATGATTTGAGAAATGCTCTGATCTGGACTTTTCTTTAATTTTTGTTTGTTACACTTTTAATGTCACGAAAAACAGCGAGGGAACGATAAATAACGCAGACAGGCGATAGGTTTTAGAAACTCCGGACAGCAGCGGGGTCCCTGCCTTGAATTTCCCTCGGGATCAATAAAGTATCTATCTATCTATCTATCTATCTATCTATCTATCTATCTATCTATCTATCTATCTATCTATCTATCTATCTATCTATCTATCTATCTATCTATCTATCTATCTATCTATCTATCTATCTATCTATCTATCTATCTATCTATCTATCTATCTATCTATCTATCTATCTATCTATCTATCTATCTATCTATCTATGTATCAGCAAAGGGGGTGCTAAGGGGTGGAATCAATGACATTACAAACAAGCCACAGTACCCCGCCGGTGCTGGTTGCTTCCTATGTTGAGAACCCCCTTTGCAGTGGTGGGGGCCCCTCTCTGCTCTGAAAATACATTGGGCCTCATTCACTAATATGTGCGTAGAAATGTTCTTACCCTGCTCATAAAATAAGTGCATGCGCAAAATCACCGTCGGATTCATGACACGTGCGTACCAGCCAATTTTGTTCTCACCACCATGCGTATGTTAGTGAATCAGAATCATTCTAAATCGTCAGGCGCGTGCCCGCAGCCTGCAGTCAGCATCCTACCACACCCCCATCTCCCCATATGGACATCTGATTGGTGTATCAGGACGAGAGCGGCGACGTGGAGACACGTAGAAGTTGCAAGGGACGGCCCCAAAAGGTAAAAAAGAGCGCTGTGTCCACAGCAATTCTGTACGTGCATTGGCATCCGGAATCAGCTGATCAGTCACTCGTCACACTCTTCACACGTTGTGACGGTCTGATGCGCTCTCTTCTGAGGGCACCGGCTGCAATATCTTTCAGCAAGGCTGGATCTTTACACTTTCTGAGACGTAAATCACAATCATGTTCCCTTCATGCTCTTAAATAAGCTCCAATGAATCAGCTGGTTTTGGTAACAGATATTTCATGTCAGTATTAGTGAGAGAGGTCAAAGATTAGATTCAAGATTTTAGATTAAAGGATGAAAAGGCATTTCATGATTACTTAATGCATTCAGTCAATGCATTAGTTAATTCATGTTTTTAATTCTTGTCTTTTCAAAAATAAAAATACATTTATATATATATATTATTTTTTACTGAATGTACGTTTAATAAGTCATCATTTAGTTAAGAGTGTACATTATCTGAGAAAGCTGGTCCATCGTTTGTGCGTACGCATGGTCTCAGGAGGTTCTAAACTGTGTTCGCAGAGTAGAACAAATTCAAGTAAGAATATATTGATGAATCACAGATTTGTGCTTCAAACGTTCGTACGCACGGTTTAAGCACATATTTGTGCGTACGCACTGTTAGTGAATGAGGCCCATTGTGTGTCTTGACTGCAGCAAAAAAAGGAGAGACTCAGACCACGTCAAACTAAGTTTATTCGAAAGATTCAACTAAATAACAAAGATGCATGTTTAATTTGGCCCAAAGTGGGCCCCTTAGGACAACAGTGGGTCCGGGGCGGCCGCTCCGTCTGCCCCCACACTCGCTCCGCTACAGGCAGCCAGGTTACAAATCATTTTAAGTTGAACCAGCAAATGTTTTTTTCCAGTGTAGCAGCTGGAGAGCTATGGATGTGAGCTTTAGTATCAGAAACAATGTAAATGAATCGCTTATTTGGGAGCTTTAACGTGCACGAAAACTCACCAAATTCTGCATCAAGTTCAGGAGTGCGTGAAATTTACGTACGATAGTGTTTCTGTACAAGTTTGAGGCAAAATGGCTCAACGGCGCCCCCGTCTGATTTTTCCAAATAGGTTTTTTTTGCCTACATACGTGACAATTGTTTTACATGTTGAGCATGCCAAGACCTCCAAAAAAGTCAGTGGAAGTCATCGTGTAATGTCAACAGGAAGTGTGCTACGATTTTATGCATGTCAAAAAAGGCTTAATTTTCCCCGTTTACAGGATACCTGTTTAAACACACTCGCCCGAGAGTGTTTATCTGATCAGTTCAAGTTTGGTATCAAATGAAAGTAGAGAAGTTGAAGATTCAAAGTCGTGTGAATCACGAGGTTTCAACAGGCCGTGGCTGCAGTCCACATAGACTACTGTAACACATACCCTCAGAAGGTCAACACTCTCCGTCTCTTATGTACAGGTCTAACTACAGATGCTCTTTAACTGTTTATAGGTTTCTTTTAAATTGCACATATATTTCTATTCCTGCACAGGTTTGTACATTTCATTATATAAGTTGTATAGGTCTATTTTTAATTGCACAGGTTTAATTTTATAGGGGCTCCTTAAATCTTTGTTGTCGGGTTAATATATGTATGGGAGGGGGGACAGGGGGTGTTTATGGTAACAATTGCTATGTGTCTTACATGTTTGTATACTGCTACTGGATGCCTTGAATTTCCCTCGGGATCAATAAAGTATCTATCTATCTATCTATCTATCTATCTATCTATCTATCTAGGGAGGCCTTTTTTCTTTACTCACATGCATGACAGTTTTTTATGCATTGATTGATTGATTGAACTTTATGGTCAGACATGGTCTGAAATGTGTCTTGCATCACAGCAGCTCCATTTGTAAACATACACATTAATACAAAGATACAAACATTTGACTTAACATTCAAACACCAAACTAATGTTCACAGGTAATAGTTCATATTCCGTGTTCAGAGCGCGGTCAGGATCAGAGGCGATGCAGGTAACCGGCCTTAACATGCTTTAATCACGTCATGCATAACCACATCATGGATCAATGTCAGACATTTAAGTTTCCAAATGCAGGTAGGGTTTGGCTTTGTGGTATTCTGCTGCTCTTGTTCCCACCATGAAAATCTGTTCTCAGGCTGCATGGGAAACAAACAGATATGTTTAACACCCCCATCTTCTTCAAAGTCATTTCACTTGAAAACATGATTGTTTAGTAGGCGTCTTCCTCTCAGATATTTGGCTCTGAAGGGACAATTATACCAACATGGGGACATGTTCAAACTGACAGCTTCCTGCAGGGTTACTGGGGGGGGGGGGGGGGGGGGGGGGGGGGGGGGGGGGGGGGGGGGGGGGGGGGGGGGGAGGGGGGGGGGGGGGGGGGGGGGGGGGGGGGGGAATGCTCTGATTCAGCTATGTTACTCAATCTCATGATACTTCAATAAATTTCTATATTTTCTAATCTTTTCTGCTGCATTTGTTCTACATTTTTGACCTCTGTCATATATTTCTTTATCCAGACAACAATAGAGTTCCAATATACTGGGGGCGGCAGTAGCTCCGTCTGTAGGGACTTGGGTTGGGAACCGGAGGGTCGCCGGCTCAAGTCCCAGCACGGACCAAGTCTGGAAATTGGCCTGGTAGCTGGAGAGGTGCCAGTCCACTTTCTGAGTACTGCCGAGGTGCCCTTGAGCAAGGCACTGAACCCCAAAGTGCTCTGGAGCGCTCACTGTGGGCAGCCCCCCCTCACTCTACAATTCTACAATTCACTTAGCAGACGCTTTTATCCAAAGCGACGTACATCAGAGAGTAAGAACAACACAAGCAAGGATCAAGGAAAAATAAAGGAACAATGTCAGTAAGGACGAACGATCAGCTTTGAGTCCGATTGGACACACAGGAGCTGAAAGGCATTGCCCAGAGGCAAGGCACAACATGAACTGCCGGTCTGAGACTCTAATCAGTATATAAACCATCTTATATGTCGTCGTTTTCAAACAAAAACAAAAACCATCATCATTACCATCATTACATTACTCTGAGAGAGAGTCACAGACAGACAGCGCAGACAGCGCTCTGCCGGAACTGATGGCAGATGGTGCTCTGCTGGAACATTAACAGGAACAACGGGAGGCTGAGGCTCTGAGGCACAGGGAGGCTGAGGCCGGGGTTGAGGCTTAAGATGAGGCGTGGGCTGAGGCCTAGGCTGAGACTTGAGCTGAGGTCTGGACTGAGGATGTGGCTTGGGCTAGTTCACATGCTGCTGAGGTTGAACCGGCTCAGAGGCATGTGACTGGGAAGCAGGTGAAGAGAAAAAGCCTCTAGTCCACTCAGGGAGTAAGTGTTTCATCCATGGTCTTGAGAGAATTTCCTCCTGGGCCGTGGAAATGGCTCACATAGTTAAAAAAAAAAAAAATCATTCTGCTGGGTCCATAGCTGGTCAGTTCATTCTGTCATGGCTGATGAAAAACAGGAACTGGACCCAAGTGCAGATACTGAACAAAAAATGATTTATTTAAACAAAAAGTCAAAAACTTACTAAATAATAATCCAGAAGGGGAAACATGGAAGACACTGGAAACACTGGAAACACATGAACGGACATCCACACTGACAAACGACAATGAAGTGACACAGAGGGGAAGAAACACAGAGACTAAATAGACACAGGGGTAATCAACACAGGTGAGACTAGTTACACAGGTGAAACTAACAAGACACAGGTGAGACTAGTTACACAGGTGAAACTAACAAGACACAGGTGAGACTAGTTACACAGGTGAAACTAACAAGACACAGGTGAGACTAGTTACACAGGTGAAACTAACAAGACACAGGTGAGACTAGTTACACAGGTGAAACTAACAAGACACAGGTGAGGATAGTGATGGCTAATCGAGGCTTTGTTGAAGCTTCCACACTTGATTCAACAAATGGTTCATGACTCGAGGCTTCAATGACACAGAGCTCGATTAGGACATCTAGTGGTCAATAAAATGAAGTGCAGTCGAGACGTGTTATTTATTGGTTCATGGATTGTTTGGGATTTGATTCGCCGTGCACATTCCTGTTCCACTACACTACATGGTTTAATGGTTTCAAGCTGACACAATAAAATATAAAATCAAAATGAACTCTTGTTGAAGTCAATGTTTCTTATTTGGCACGTCTGATTGTAGTCGGCTGACATTTTGTCCTATGAATCATATTCTATCCTAAAACAAGTCTAAACAGCCCGTAGCTTAAAAGAAGTTGAATAGTGAGAGTTCAGCCGGCTAAATGTCTCATACGATCTCATTTTAAATTGAGCTACATGACTCTCAACCCTGCCGGGAATCGAACCCTCGCTCCATCATTGAAAGTCACTGGTTCTCACGATGTACCACAAGTCCCAATCACATTCCCCCATGGTTGTTTGACCTGTTTGATAAACTTCAGCTACTACACTCCATGAGCCTTCATCAACTCACACCAATGTGCATGTTACAGCGCTTACAATCAACGTTTTCATTTGCTCCGAGTATCATGGTTTAGTAATGTTAGAGAATCTTTAGTACTGAATGCAACACTGTCAAACCAAATCTCTGTCCACTCAGTCTCTGTTTGCTTTGAAAGCTCAGCTCAGCTCACCCTAAGAGCCCACACAACCAATAGTAAGGGAAGTTTATCAGATATATATATATATATATATATATATATATATATATATATATATATATATATATATATATATATACCTAGGGGGTCCAGGTCTGAGTCTTCTCCACACTCTACTGTTCTTAAAGTGGGGATTGGGACCCCCTGGGGGCTCGTGAGACACTGAGAGGGGGGTCGCCAGATGCCTTCACTTACCAAATAAAAAAGTTGAATGATCTAAAATTGCATATTTTACCCATTATTGTGAAAAAAACATTCAAATATTAGTTTAAATACAACTACAGTGGCAAAGTAACATTTATGCTGAAATGAAAGTGATGGTTAAAAAATGAATGTAAGTTTTCACATACAGTAAGTAAAACAATGTAGGTGTCTGCTGCTCCCTACAAACACACACAAACATCACCGGTTTATTAAATGTTGAATGTCCACTCAGTCCTACAGTTTAAAGATCCCATATTATGCCCTTTTTGGGGTTCATATATCTAATGTATGTGCCTACTAAAGTACGTTCGCAATCGCTAATGTTTGCAAAAGTGTCTGTTTTCATGTACTGACGATCGATGCAGCCCGTCTCATCTGCCTGTGTTTGTTACGCTCTGAATCCCCCCCGAGCAGGGTCCCCACGTGTGCCAAGTCTGACCTGATTGGTTGGCCGATCTGCTCTGTTGTAATTGGTCAGTCGTTCGGACAATTCTCGGAAATGTTACGCCACTTTTACCACATTTGGAATTCAGCTAATGTGCAGCATGAGCTTGTGCTTGCCACAACGAGCCAATGGGCTTGGATCAGTGACATCATCACAGTGTGATATCACACTGCACTTTTCAACGAGGGGGGCTAGAACCGAGCGTTACATGCAGCTACTGCTACTGCTAACAGGAGGAGGTAGGAGAAGACGCGTTTCCGCGGACTTTGAATTTTTGCACATAGATGTTCCTAAACATGCACAAGACACCTGGAGAACACACTAAAGAGCATATACAACCAGAACAAGCTGAATATGGGACCTTTAAAGATTTGGACTGACAAAAAAAGAAAAACACTGTTTGAGTAGTTACTATTTAAAAAAAGAATGAAAAAGTATTGCTTAGATTTATAAAGAAAAATAAGGAAAAGGAATATTTTGCAATATAATTGAGAACATTTAATCAAAACAATCACATTCATCCATTCACTGATTTAAATCTCACGTCTTATAAAAAACGGTAAATTGAATAAAATGGTTGTAACCGTGTTTTAAGAATATATTTTCCACTTAGATTTGTACTTCCAAAATGTTATTAAGTTAAAGGTACATGTTTTTGTTTTTTTCTTATGCATGTGACATTAAGTCACAGAAATGAGTTTTACACTGGAAGTGGGCCGCCACGGGCAGTTTTAGGTTTTGACCACTAGGTGGCAGCATCTTTCTTCCTGTTTACAATGCACATGAACAGTCTGGGGGTTTACTGGAGTTTGACAGCACTGTTATCCGAGTACTAGTAAACAGCAGCACTAATAGTGTTTTAATGTCAAACTGTAACCGACGGTGTCATCTTCAGTGAGCTCCACGTGAGGGTTTTATGAAAACTGTTGAAATGTTAGCGTATTGTGCATATTCATTTTACATTTCAGACTATTTGTGGGTTTATGTTTGTTGAATCTGTAGGTAACAGGTTTTATTTTCTGTTTTCTGGTATTTTGTTTTGTTTGGTATTTCTTTTATATTTCTTAATCTGAAGCTACTCATTGTGAAAGCTAAGTAAGTTAACTGGGATTGTAAAACATGGGCAGCTTATGCACTCTGTTAAAATTGACTAACTTATGGTCTACAAATAAAATACTGCGACTAGAACCCCAAAGTAATTGTGTCCTGTGTGGCCTCTAATTCCATGGGTTACAAGGTATTGTGGACTCATTACCGTGATACATATCATAACTTGAGTTTAGCATATTTTTTTAAGTTTAGGGTCTTGTCCTTTAAACAGAGGGAGAAACATGGCAGATATGTGGGATACATTTCATTGGCTAAAGAGACTAAAGGAGAATTAAAAAGAAACAATTAAATCAGTGACTAACTTTAAAAACTGTTCAGAATCAGAATCAGAATCAGAATCAGAATTGTGTTTATTGCCAAGTACATTTACACATACAAGGAATTTGTCGGGTCCTGGGCGATGGTGGTCCCCAGGAAGCGGAAAAGACTCCACAGTAGACGCCGTGGAGTCACCAATGGTAATGGGGCTGGGGCGGCTGCGTTCTTCCTGAAGTCCACAACCATCTCCACTGTCTTCAGAGCGTTAAGCTCTAGGTTGTTTTTCACTGCACCAGGTCACCAGATGGTCAGCCTCCCACCTGTAGGCAGACTCGTCCCACCAGAGATGAGTCCAATGAGGGTGGTGTCGTCTGCGAACTTGAGGAGCTTGACAGACTGGTGACTGGAGGTGCAGCTGTTAGTGTACAGGGAGAAGAGCAGAGGAGAAAGAACGCAGCCTTGAGGGGAGCCAGTGCTGATGGTCCTGCTGTCCGAGACATTCTTCCCCAGCTTCACCTGCTGTCTCCTGTCAGACAGGAAGTCTGTGATCCACCTGCAGGTGGAGTCAGGCACGTTCAGCTGGGAGAGCTTGTCCTGGAGCAGAGATTATTGTGTTGAAAGCAGAGCTGAAATCCACAAACAGGATCCTGGCGTAGGTTCCTGCTGAGTCCAGATGCTTGAGGATGGAGTGGAGGCCCAGATTGACAGCATCGTCAACAGACCTGTTGGCTCTGTAGGCGAACTGTAGGGGGTCCAGGAGGGGGTCTGTGATGTCTTTGAGGTGTGAAAGCACCAGGCGCTCAAAGGACTTCATCAACACAGAGGTCAGGGCGTCGGGTCTGAAGTCATTAAGTCCTGTGGTCCTTGGATTTTTGGGGACAGGGATGATGGTGGAGGACTTGAAGCAGGCTGGCACGTGGCATGTCTCCAATGAGGTGTTAAAAATGTCTGTGAAGACTGGAGACAGCTGATCAGCACAGTGCTTCAAGGTGGAGGGAGAGACAGAGTCTGGTCCAGCTGCTTTGCGGGGGTTTTGTCGTTTAAAGATTTTGTTTACATCTCTTTCAGTGACTGAAAGAGGTGTCGCTGGGCTGATGGGAGAGAGGGCTATTAGGGCTCGTTGAGAGTCCTGAGACCCTGTTGTGGTGGGGGAGGTGAGTTGTGAAGTGGAGTCGTTGGTTTCCAGGCTGTTCCGTTGTCTTTCAAGGATAAGGATAAGGATAAGGATAAGGATAAACTTTATTGATCCCCCAATGGGGGAAATTTAGTTGTTACAGCAGCTCAAAAACAGGAATATAAACAGCATCAATAGCAAAAAGTTAAGAAAAAAAACAGCTATGAGCATGTTTACATGAATTAAATAAAGGAAGTAAAAATACAATAGAATTAAATAATACTAGGCATAAACACTATGTACACTTTCACTTGTGGAAAGACAGATCAGATATTATAACAAACACACACAGTGTGTAGCATTAATGATGTTGATGATTATTATACAGAGTCATGAGGCGGTGATGCTGTTAAACAGTCTGACTGCAGATGGAATAAAGGACCTGTGGTAGCGCTCAGTCCTGCAGGGCGGATGTCTCAGTCTGCTGCTGAAGGAGCTGCTCAGGGCCCCCACAGTGTCATGCAGGGGGTGAGAGGGGTTGTCCATGATGGATGTCAGCTTCGCTAACATCCTCCTCTCACCCACCTCCTCTACGGAGTCCAGAGGACAGTCCAGGACAGAACCGGCCCTCCTGACCAGTCTGTTCAGTCTCTTCCTGTCTCTCTCTGTGCTCCCTCCTCCCCAGCAGGCCACTGCATAGAAAAGTGCAGACGCCACCACAGAGTCATAAAATGTCCGTAACAGAATCCTGCACACTCCAAAGGACCTCAGTCGCCTCAGCAGGTGCAGTCGACTTTGGCCCCTCTTGTACAGGACGTCGGTGTTGTGTGACCAGTCCAGTTTATTGTTGAGGTGAACACCCAGGTATTTGTACGACTCCACCATCCCAATGTCCAAACCCTGGATGTTCACCGGTGTAGTCTGGGGTGACTTCCTGCGGAAGTCAATCACCATCTCCTTTGTCTTACTGGCGTTGAGCTGAAGGTGGTTGAGCTCACTCCAGTCGACAAAGTCTGTGATGACCTGCCTGTACTCCTGGTCGCTCCCCTTAGACACGCACCCCACGATGGCTGTGTCATCAGAGAACTTCTGCAGGTGGCAGCTCCCAGAGTTGTAACTGAAGTCCGAGGTGTAAAGGGTGAAGAGAAAGGGGGAGAGCACTGTCCCCTGTGGGGCCCCCGTGCTGCAGACCACCATGTCCGACTCACAGCCTTGAAGCCTCACGTACTGTGGTCTGTAGGACAGGTAGTCTGTTGTCCACGCAGCCAGGTGACAGTCTACTCCCGCTCTTTCTAGCTTCCCCCTGAGCAGTGCAGGCTGGATGGTGTTGAAGGCACTGGAGAAGTCAAAGAACATGACCCTCACAGTGCTGCCGGTGTTCTCCAGGTGAGTCCAGGATCTGTGCAGCAGGTAGATGACGGCGTCATCCACCCCGATGTCCGGTTGGTAGGCGAACTGCAGAGGATCCAGATGTGAAGTCACCAGGGGGCGGAGGTTGTTGAGGATGATCCTCTCCATGGTCTTCATCAGGTGAGAGGTGAGGGTCACAGGTCTGAAGTGGTTAGGCTCCCTGGGGTGAGATGTCTTTGGGACTGGCACCACGCAGGAAGTCTTCCACAGAGTGGTTCAGGCTCAGGTTGAAGATGTGCAGAAGAACCTCACAGAGCTGGTCTGCACAGCCCTTCAGGAGTCTGGAGCTGATGCCATCTGGACCTGTGGCCTTCCTCGCCTTGATCTTTCTCAGCTGACTTCTCACCTGATCAGCTGTAATGGAGAGGCCGTTGGTGGAGGAGGAGGAGGGGAGGGCTGTTGAGGGGGGTGACAGGGTGCTCAGGTGGAGTGATTGAGAAGTGGAGAGGCCGTTTGTGGAGGAGGAGGAGGGGAGGAGGGCTGTTGAGGGGGGTGACAGGGTGCTCAGGTGGAGTGATTGAGAAGTGGGCTGGTCAGAGCTCTGCTGGATGGGGGTGGGGGTGGGAGCAGAATCGAATCTATTGAAAAACAAATTCAGTTCATTTGCCCACTCCCTGTCTCCTGCTTCAGGGCCCCTCCCACGACCTCTGCTGTGGCCTGAGATGTTATTCAGGCCTCTCCAGACTTCCCTTGCATTGTTCTGCTGCAATTTCTCCTCCATCTTTGTCCTGTAGCTGGCTTTCCCCTCCTTGATTTTTTTCTTCAGCTCCTTCTGCACCCTCCTCAGCTCCTCTCTATCTCCAGATCTGAAAACCCTCCTCTTTTCGAGCAGCAGGGTTTTTAGCTCAGGAGTCACCCAGGGTTTGTTGTTTGAGAAACACCGTACTTTTTTGGTGGGTACAGTGTTCTCAACACAGAAGTTTATGTAGTCTGTGATGCAGTGGGTTAGGCTGTCGATGTCCTCCCCATGTGGGCTGCACAGTACATCCCAGTCAGTGGTCTCGAAGCGACAGTAGAACTCGTTCAGGTTGTTGGCCAGACGCAGGTCACTTACAGAGTGGGGGGTTTTAGGCTTGTAGCTGGTGAGCTGTCTGAGACCCTTCCAGACTGAGCCAGCATCTCTATCTGAGAACTGTTGTTGTAGTTTCTCAGAGTAAAGACGCTTGGCTTCTCTCACCGCCCTGCTGAAGGTGTATTTAGCATTTTTAAAACTCTCCCTGTCCCCACTCCTAAAAGCCACCTCCTTTTCCTGCCTTAACTGTCTGAGTTTAGCTGTGAACCAGGGCTTGTAGTTGTTGTAGCTCACCGTAGTGCGTGATACTACACACAAGTCCTGGCAGAAGCCAATGTATGCCAATGTTTGAGCGCACAGTCTTCAAGCAAGTCTCAGAGTTTCTGTCTTAAAACAATCTGTTTGATCCAAATCAGTCAGGCTTTAAGCGGGGCCACTCTACTGAAACTGCACTACTCTCAGTAACAGAATCACTAAAGGCGGCCAGGGCGGCAGGTCAGTCATCAGTTCTACTACTCCTAGATCTGTCTGCTGCCTTTGACACAGTCAACCATCAAATCCTCCTTTCCACGCTCTCTGAGCTTGGTATCTCAGGATCCGCCCTTTGCTGGTTTGAGTCCTACCTCTCTGGGCGATCCTTTAGAGTGTTGTGGAAGGGAGAAGTGTCCAAAGCGCACAGCTTATCCACAGGGGTACCTCAAGGGTCAGTGCTTGGTCCCCTCCTCTTCTCCATATACACAAGCTCACTCGGTTCGATAATCCGCTCTCATGGCTTTTCATACCACTGCTATGCTGATGATACCCAGCTCTTCCTGTCATTTCCACCAGGCGATGTCACAGTCTCAGCTAGAGTCTTGTCATGCCTCACCGATATCTCTAAATGGATGAATGAACGGCACCTTCAACTCAACCTTTCAAAGACTGAGCTCCTTGTCATCCCAGCCAGTCCCTCTATGCAGCCACAGATCAATATCCAACTTGGAACAACCAAACTCATGCCCACAAAGTCTGCCAGGAACCTGGGTGTCATGATTGATGACCAGCTAACCTTCAAGGTTCAATTAGCCTCGATTGCCCGATCATGTCGTTTTGCCCTGTACAACATCAGGAAGATCAGACCTTACCTGTCAGAACATGCTACACAACTTGTGGTACAGGCTCTTGTGCTATCACGCATAGACTACTGCAACTCTCTACTGGCAGGTCTTCCTACATGCACAACCAAACCTCTGCAGATGATACAGAACGCAGCAGCACGACTGGTCTTCAACCTTCCAAAAAGAGCTCATGTCACTCCGCTGTTCATCTCTTACACTGGCTCCCAGTCACTGCTCGCATTAAATTTAAAACTCTGCTGCTCGCCTACAAAACAGCAACAAAAACGGCTCCTCCTTACTTTAACTCTCTATTTCAGGTCTACACTCCCTCCCGTCCACTACGCTCTGCCAATGAAAGGCGTTTGATCCAACCTTCACAACAGGGTCTAAAGACGAGGACTAGACTCTTCTCCTCTGTCGCCCCCCGGTGGTGGAATGAACTTCCAAACTCCAGTCCCTCTGTACCTTTAAGAAAAAGCTAAAGACCCAGCTCTTTCAGGAATACCTACTAACTTAACTTAATGATGATGATCTCGATAGTATTGATGTAATGATGGTAATGGTGATGTTTTTTTGTTTTTGCTTAAAAAAACGACGACGTATAAGATGGTTTATATACTGATTAGAGTCTCAGACTGGCAGTTCATGTTGTGCCTTGCCTCTGGGCAATGCCTTTCAGCACCTGTGTGTCCAATCGGACTCAAAGCTGATCGTTCGTCCTTACTGACATTGTTCCTTTATTTTTCCTTGATCCTTGCTTGTGTTGTTCTTACTCTCTGATGTACGTCGCTTTGGATAAAAGCGTCTGCTAAGTGAATTTTAGAATTGTAGAATGACGTCACAGCCTCTGTGTACTCATCCAGACTGTTTGAGGCAGTCCTGAAAGCATCCCAGTCAGTACAGTCTAAGCACGCCTTTAATTCTTCCACAGCTTCACTGGTCCACTGCTTTGATGTCCTCACAACAGGCTTACAGAGCTATAATTTCTGCCTGTATGAAGGGATCAGATGGACCATGACGTGGTCAGAGTGGCCCAGTGCATCGCGGGGGACGGCGTGATAAGCGTTGCTGACTGTGGTGTAACAGTGATCCAAAACATTTCCCTCTCTGGTCGGACATTTAATAAACTGTCTATACTTAGGAAGCTCATGACTAAGATTACCTTTGTTAAAATCACCCAGGACAAAAACTAAGGAGTCCGGGTTTGTCCGCTCCACACACAGTATCTGGTCGGCAAGAGCGCGCTGGGCTTCCTGCACGTTAGCCTGCGGAGGCATGTAAACGCCCACCAAGATGAATGAAGCGAACTCGCGGGGAGAATAAAAAGGTTTACAATGAATAAAAAAAGATTCCAGCTTGGGAGAACAGTGCTTTTGGATCACTGTGACATCTGAACACCAGCCACTGTTGACATAGAAACAGATTCCTCCACCCTTTTTTTTCCCGGAAAGTTGTTTGTTATTTGTCCTGATCCGCTCTGAAGAGTTGGAATCCTGCCAGCTGCAGCGCAGAGTCCGGTATCAGTCCACACAGCCACGTCTCCGTGAAACACAAAACACAGGATGTAAGAAAGTCTCTGTTTCTCCCAATCAGTAGTTGAAGTTCGTCCAGTTTGTTGCCCAGTGAGCGCACGTTAGAGAGAAAGATGCCTGGAAGAGCAGTGCGTAGTCCGCGCTGGCGGAGACGCACAAGCACTCCAGCCCTCCGTCCTCTCCTACGTCGTCTCACAGCGCCGACAAAGGTGAGGGCACCTTTGACCAAAATATCCAATAATTCCACGGATTCCGTCAGAAAAGTGGGAAATAAGTCCGGTGGAGTTGTAGCCCTTATGTTCATAAGCTCTTCTCTGGTGAAAGAGCTCCGTGTGTCATGACGCACAAAAACAGACAAAACAACGTGCACCAACACACCGGGGCAACCTTCCGCGGCGCCATCTCGATATACAATGTTGGCCCTGTTATCCAACCTCTCTCACCACATGATTGTCATTCATAGCTCTGTAATTAGAGAATATGTAACCTGTAGAAAACTTAAATGCATTCTCTGTACCAAAAGTTGTCAAATTTTGTTTTGTTCTTCCATTTCTTCAAATCTTTCTCCCAACCCCCTACCTTCTTTATAGTGCAGTGACAGATGTTTACTTTTGGCTGTATTGGTTTACTGTTACTTTATCCCTTCAGAACTTTTCTATTCGTGGTCCCTACCGTCTCTACCAGTGTGAGATGAAATTACACCACAACTTTTACTTTCATTATCCCTCCAAGGTCGATGCTGTCGTATATGACATGACATTGGGCCTCATTCACTAATATGTGCGTAGAAATGTTCTTACTCTGCGCATAAAATAAGTGCATATGCAAAATCACCGTCGAATTCATGACACGTGCGTACCAGTCAATTTGTGCGTATGTTAGTGAATCAGAATAATTCTAAATCATCAGGCGCGTGCCCGCAGCCTGCAATCAGCATACTACTACGCCCCCATCTCCCCATATAAGGACATCCGATTGGTGTATCAGGACAAGAGTGGTGACCTGGAGACACGTAGAAGTTTCAAGAGACGGCCCCAAAAGGTAAAACAGAGCGTTGAGTCCACATAGTTACAGCAATTCTGTACGTACATTGGCATCTGGAATCAGCTGATCACTCGACACACTCTTAACATGTTGTGACGGTCTGATGCGCTCTCTCTGAAGGCACCGGCTGCAATATCTTTCAGCAAGGCTGGATCTTTACACTTTGAGACGTAAATCACAATCATGTTCCCTTCATGCTCTTAAATAAGCTCCATGAATCAGCTGGTTTTGGTAACAGATGTTTCATGGCAGTATTAGTGAGAGAGGTCAAAGATTAGATTCAAGATTTTAGATTAAAGGATGAAAAGGCATACATCTCATGATTACTTAATACATTTAGTCAATGCATTAGTTCATTCACGTTTTAAATTATTGTCTTTTAAAAAATAAAAAATAAATGTATATATATATTATTTTTTACTGAATGTATTTTTAATGTCGTGCATTTCGTATGTTAACATTTTCTGAGAGAGCTGGTCAATCATTTGTGCGTACGCATGGTCTCAGGAGGTTCTAAATTGTGTTCGCAGAGTAGAACAAATTCAAGTAAGAATATATTGATGAATCACAGATTTGCGCTTCAAACGTTCGTACGCACGGTTTAAGCACATATTTGTGCGTACGCACTGTTAGTGAATGAGGCCCATTGTTATGTTTACAGCTCGAAAAATGGAACAGTACGTCGTAGCAACTTAAAGTACGATCCACTCGCTTCGTAACACCAGCAGCTTTCCCGTGAAAAACTTTGCTTTTATATCATAATGGCAAGATCAGAGTGTCTTTCATTTGTGATCCATTTTTTAGAGATTTTTCATGTTTAGGGAATAAACATCTGTCATGTTTGAAATGACATCATTGGTAAGCAAATATTATATACAAAACATTTCTGTCATCAGTAATCATGTCAGTGTATTTGTGTATAGCCACTTATTGTCATATCCCCTCCCTGCTCCTTCATTCCCGTGGGGATCGACCCCCCCGCCCACATCTTTTATCTCATTGACAATGAGTTAGTAACCATTTATCCAAAATCATATTCAGGCCAACTAGTCTCCAAAATTGTGCTACTCATGGGTTCTGAGAATGAGCTTGAAGTGTGTTAGTTGGTGATTTGGGTTCTTTGTAGAGGCAACAATTGTTCCCAATATTTTTCCATCTATCATCCTCCAAAGATACCTGCAGTTCCCTAGACCACACCTGCTCAATGTACAAAGTGTTACATCCCCCCGGTAAACAAATCGGAATGACAGAGGTCACAAGTTGGGGAACTACAAAACCCTGCACCTTTTACAAAAAAGTACCACATTAGTGAGCATTGGGTTTCTTTGAGGTGGAAGAAGAACATAGCCATTCAAACCACCCACTAACTAAAATGATAGACAAACATAAAATTGGATTAAAAACTAAATATTCGTGTGAGTCAAAGAACAGAGAGGTAATGGAAGGAGTCCCAAAATGGCCGAAATCTTTGTAAATGTTTAAAACACACACACAGCTGAGATCTTCATTCAAAAACAAAACAAAAGCACAGAAAGCCAACTGATGCTACAATCCCTGACCCCCCAGAGGGACATAACACAAGGTCAACGAGTGTCATTTGACCCCCTGGGTCACCACAGAGTCACATTCTTTACAGTAATAGCCAAACTAACGTTTCAGACAAAAGTCGGGATTTTCTCAAAATAATGATAAGGGTTTTTGACCTGGGATATCTTCATTGTTTATTTCACTTTCCCCTGATCACCAGGACACAGGAGAACCCATTTAGGAGGCCAAAGGTCAAAGTTTTTTGTTGTTTCACATTTACTACATTTGTTGACATTTACCCCCGTTTACTTGGAGGTATTTATTCTGATTCCCCAGGATGTCCTGGATAAATAGATGTATATTACATGGTTGTGCCTGATGCCTTTTCACAGAAGGAGACCAGGAGTTAATAAAAAAGGTGAAAAGGCCTCAGACCTCAGAGGGTTAATGTTTAATGAGTTGTGTAATAAGTGAATCCTTACCATCTTGACGAAAATCATACAGCATCCCAAGAGTGAGCAAAATACTGCCTCCATCATCTCAGGGTCCATCTCTAAATATAAACAGGAAACAGTAACTATGTTGGTCTACGCCCAAGACTCTCCTGCTATCAACTGGGCACATTGTACAGTTTCTGTAGGAAGGAATCTTTAGTCAGGAGTCCAAAATAATAATAATTGTATTTGGATAAAGTTCCTTCAATGTGTTGTGACTGATAAGTAGATTCTTTATTTCATCAACTTCACTGCTGGTTATTATCCCACTTATTACATGTTTACTTGACAAGAACAAATCAATAATCTGGCCCAAGGTTTGACTTTAAAAACATTTATATTGATTTAGAACAGATTATTTTTCATGATTTTAATGAGCTTTAATGGAAACAGTATGGCCGTCTTATCTGTGTGATCTTTGACCATAACAAACTGTACAGTGTTGACAGTTTTATTTTGACAAGATAAAATGAACACAATGGAGAAAGAAACAGGAAAGAGAAGATGTAAAATACGTACCACCAATCAGCTGATTCTTCACAGGTCAGGACGAACACAGGCTTTCTCTAAAGAAGGTTAATTAGATCGTGGTTAACTGTCAGCGTACACATTTCACACATTTAGATCATGAGAGATTGGAGACAAAATCTGAGTTCTATTCTCCCATCAAGAAACATCCCTGTATTTGATGGAGACCCTCTTCAATACACGTCTTTCATAAGAGCTTTTGAGAATGGAGTGGAGGAGAAGACAGGTAATTGGAGCGACTGCTTGCATTTTCTCAAACAGTACACCAGGGGGCAACCAAGAGACTTAGTGCACAGCTGTCAACATCTGCCTTCAGAAATGGGATACCATAGAGCCACAGGTCTTTTAGCAGAGCATTTTGGAAATGAATACAAAATTGCAGCTGCCTATTTGGAAAAGATTCACAACTGGCCACCTGTTAAAAGTGAGGTTACTAAAGCACTACAATCATTCTCACTGTTTCTGCGAGGATGTTCAAATCTAACAGAGCAAATGAAGGAATTGGACTTACCTTCTAACATGAGGAGCATCATCTTAAAACTGCCTTACAAATTCAGGGAAAGATGGAGAAGTGTTGCATGTGATCTTCAAGAGCGTAGTGGTTGTAGAGCACTTTTTATTGATCTTGTTGGCTTCATTGAAAAGCCAGTTAGAGTTGCCTCAGACCCACTTTTTGGTAACATTCAGGACTCACAAACCACCAACTCCAAGGTCTCCAAGCTAAATATTCATTAATTCCTGTGATTATCAGCACCAAATGTTCATCTTTGTGTATATTAACTTAGGGCCCCGGAGGCTCGAACGCTCAACCTTCAAATGGAAAGAATAAGGTGCAACCTCCGGAGAGGGGTTACATGCAACCCTACTGGAGAGCTAGGTGTGTATGAGGTGTGGAGTCAAAGTCAGTAGATATGTGCCGTGGTGTGGCTGCTCCCCCGAGGTTCACGTGGCGGCTTTAAGAGAGGCCCACTCCTTTGTGGTGTGAGTGGCTTTTCAGAGGAAAGTTGCCTATGTGCTGGATATAAGACTGTGCACTAAGTTAAAATGACTATGATCGGACATGTTAAAAACTAAAGTGTCTTTCTAAAATGTTTTGGGTAAATATTCTGTAGAAAACCGCTGAAAAGCTCGTGTTACAAATGAATGTTATTTCATGTTGCTAAAGTTAAGTTTAACAGCAGATCTGGAATTGATTATTTTGGTCTTCAGAGTTTATTATTTTACACTTCCGGTTTTACGCCACCAGGGGGAGCGTGTTGTCTGAGCCTCATTCATTACACGATGAATGAAAGCCAGCAACACCGTGTTTGTTTCTTCTTTATTTCTCCCCTTACAGGTAAGAATACTGGTTCAAAGTGAATTAAACCATGTGCAGATGTTTTTTAAGTTAGTGATACGTTTTCTGTGTACAGAGTAGTTTCAGTTTATTACGTGGTTGAAGTATGAATGTGGTTGGCGTGATGCGTGCGCGCTAGCTTGAATCACAGAGACAGAGCGTGATAGAGACACGTGTAGTGCGTCTACTGAGAGTGTGTTCATATTTAAGTTGTATCGGTCAGTTGAACAATTACAGTTACATGGTACAGTTTAAAGAAGTATTACTCTGCAGGTGTGTGTGTGTGTGTAACTACTAAAGCAACTAAGCAAGAGTCAAATGTGTTGACATAAAACAAGCAGTAGATTATCCAGTGTTGAGAAATGCTAGCCTGTTCTATCACACATGTAAAGGTGTTAAACAGTGCATGTTTGTCTAAGTGTGTCATTGTGTAAAATGAAAATGTAATGTGTGTTATTGCATATGATTATTTCACCACTGACTGAAAGCCAGCAACACTGTGTTTGTTTCTTCTTTATTTCTCCCCTTACAGTACGCTGTACAGGGGCGTAACACCTACCTAAGACAACTAACCTCTATTAAAAAGACAGTCAACACTTTTTGAAAAGGTTTAAGAACATTTATTGAAAATTCAAAAAGGTAAAAATCTGACAAAGTCTTTTAAATTCAAATAAAAATCAGTAAAGGACTCTTGAGGTTTTTTCCAAAGTTTCAGTCTCAGAGACAAAGTCCCAAAAAGGGAATTTTTAAGAATCAGAGCGACGTGGAGTCTTTTAGCACGAGTACAAACAGCCTGCTGATCATTGTTTCAAAGCCTTTTTATAGTCAAACTGTCTCTTTGTCCCGGACCTTGAAGAAACGTGAATGATGCAAATACATCATCATCAGAATTCACATTCGCAGAATTCACTTTGCACCTGCGAGTCCATCAGAGCTCGCTGAAGCGATAAACACCCACACGTTATCACAAGTTCGTCTGTGGTTTTTCTCAAGTTATGGTGCACTCTCCCCGACCTCACAGGTGCAAAGGCAGCTAATGAATGCATGCATGATAAATGGTACATGTAAAAGCAATGACAAACACTTCTGGTTATATGATGATTAAATGATAAATGGATTCAATGGTAATAAAAGAAACAAATATAGTAAAAACAAATTCAACAATTGCACATCTCTTTCTGATCTTTCAACAAAAGACATGTGCTCTCACCATGACCCAACCTTTATTTATAGTCAGCATGCATCACATGATTCCAGCAGACGTGACGACATGACGTGTTGTTATGTTATACCTCATCTCTCTGAGAGTTTAAACTCATGTACAGTAAAGAGCAGGAGGAACAGGTGGAGTCTGCATTAAGCCAAAGATAAAAGACAAGACTGAGAGATTCTCTGCAGGACAGACTTCCTAAAGAGAGGAGGAAAGAGGAAGACGATATATATTGGATTTCTGAATTGATCTATCTCCTCACAAACACCTGCTCACATCTCTACCTGCTGCGTCTGCGTTCAGCCGCCTTCCTGATCTCTCTCAGCAGAGTTTCTTTGTTTCTCTTCATGTTCTCTTTCCCCGTCTTCAACAAAAACACGATCTGGTCCTGACTGAACGAACGCTGGAAGGTGGAGAACTCGGCCATCTTTGCTTTGACTTCTTCTGCATCTGAAGCACGATAAAAACCAAAGATGATCAGACAGATGTTTGAGAGTTTTACATTCTCCTGATTAAAGTGTTTTTGTAGTGTGAGACCTTTGCAGTTGTTTCTGTTGAAGAGCGGCATGAACACGATGGTGGGCTCCTTCTTCTTCCCCTCGAACACGTAGCAGTCCTTCGGCCAGTCTCTCTCCTCCAGGATCTTCTCGTCTATCTCCGGGAAAGGCTTCTTCAGCTCAGCTGCGTAATCTCTGGCCAAAGTCAGAGTCTGTGAGTCGAGACATGAGCTAATCAGACCTATTTGGTTTTTTGAACCAGGCTGTAAACATGTTAATGTCTGCTGTAAAAACAGGCTTTTTAGAATGGGTGTGTATGTGACTTCCTGTGCTTCTGCAGCCAGCCTCTAGTGGACACTTGAGGAACTGCAGGATTTTACACTTCAGCATCAGCTTCAACACTGGATGTTGCTGCTTGCTAAATACATATACTCTCACACACACACACACACACACACACACACACACACACACACACACACAGAGCAGTACCTCGAACATGTTCCCTGCGCTGTACTCTGGAGCGATGATGAGGTCGATGTCTCTCTTGTCTCCCAGAAATGACGGGTAGGCGACGTTCACCAGCAAGCCGGCGTCCACCAGGTGGAAACTCTCTTTAGTGTGGAGGCAAGGTGGGAGGCTGGAGTCTGCCCGGCAACAGGAACATCAAACATTTAAATCAACCAAGTTTCAGGCAGACTTGTTTTGATTGTCATGTATGTTCTTGTGTTGTTCTACGTTACATAATTCATTTTACAGTTGCTGTGTATCAACAGAAGGCTTCTTCGATACATCTCACCTCTCACATGCAGACTTAACCACTGAAGTATTTTTATCTATATGTGAAGTTTCTTGTTCTAAATCCACTCTGATCCTGTATTTGATCATGCCTATAAACCCCTCTATTTCAGCCCTGCTCAGAACAGGCTGTTTCTGTGTCTGTAGCTTTAAATGTAAATGAGCTGTGTCTGACCACGCCCCTCTCTGGAAGGGCTTGGGTGGCTCGGACTTTCTCGCTCCATGCCCTATTGTTTACGGTGAGAAGGCAGACTCAGAGGGCAGAACAAACACCTAGCTGTGGGAGTGTCACCCACCTGGGGGAGGGGTTACTGCCCTTTGTGATGTCATGAAGGGAAAATCTTTAAAGGTTGAACAAATGCACATATCATTTGATCCATTTAACTGTGGACTTTAAAGTGAAGTTAGGAAGCTACTGTCAACTAAACCTGCAGATAATTAATGAAGCCAGTTTAACACTCTTTGATCCCAGGTCAAACATGTTCAACTGCGGAGACTTCTCTGGAAAGGCAGCTGTCTGCAGGTTGTGTTTGACAGCTCTTTAAATCTGAACACACAAAGTATAATATATAATAATAAATATATCAAACGTTCCCTTTCTCTATACATGGAGGACATGCGTTTACAGTGAGTGTTGCTGAATTGGTGTGTGGTCTTACTTTGGTATCGGAAAAGGAAGTTGTTGATTGTTCCCCACTCCCACTTTAAGAATAGAGGAAGGACCTGCTTCGTTATGAACGTGACTGTGAGAGAAACAGAAATACACAGACGTGTTTACACCGCATTTAAATCAAACAAACATGTTAGTCCGCCTGTTGCTCTTCCTCTCACTGACCTTGAGTTTTAAAAGCTCCGTCCTCCAGACTCTGGCTCCAGCTCTCCACCACAGCCAGCAGCTGCTGACTCCTCTGCTGGAAAACCCTTTCCTTATCCTGCAAACTCTTGGACTCGGACTCATTACGAAGCACCTCATCTGGAGGAGATACCATCAGATACTGTGACATTTCAGATCACACATACAAACATCGCACAAAAAGTAAGGAAATTTGTGTTTGGTACATTATTTCTTTGTTGTAGCAATGCTACTTGGCAATAAATCTCATACTGTTGGAAAGCCGGTTTATTTCCCTTTTAAATGGTGCCACATTTGTAAGGAACATGCTTTTGTGGGATAAGCAGCAGAGCTGAGTATGTGGGTTGCACCCATGAAAAACTTGCCAAATCTTCTCTGCCAATGCCAAACAGCTTATTCTGCAGTTGACTCTTGTTTGGTTTCGTTTAGTGGATTGGATGATTGAAGTCTGAAGAAACAAGACATACTGGCAATTTAACAATTCATTCATTTAACAAACAGGAGCCTCAGGAGCGTGTGGAAGAACCCTACACAGCCACAACAGCCTGGCACCTCCTCCTCATGCTGGTCACCAGCCTGGTCACACACTGCTGTGGGATGGCAACCCTTACTTCAACCAGCATTTGTCGCAAGTCAGCCAGTGTGGTTTTGTTGGTCACTGTGGAATGAACAGCACGCCCAAGCTGATCACACAAGTGTTCAATGGGGTTGAGGTCTGGACTGCAGGCAGGCCATTCCATCCTCTCCACTCCCAAATTCTGGAGGTAGTCTCTGATAAACCCTGCTCTGTGGGGGCGAGCGTTGTCATCTTGGAGGATAGAGTTCGGTCCCAGGCTGTGGAGATATGAGATTGCCACTGGTCACAGAATCTCATCTCGATATCTGTCTGCATTGAGATTGCCTCCAATGATGACAAGCCTTGTTTTTCCAGTGAGGGAGATGCCTCACGCTGTTATCCTATTGGTGCCAGCATAGTGTTCTCCGCGTCTTTTTCACACTCTGACCCTACGATCCAACTGCTGTAGGCAGAATCTGGACTCATCGCTGAACGTAGCGTTCCTCCACATGTTCAGGTTCCAGTGCACGTGTTGCCGACACCAGCCATACGGGCCTGGCGGTGAAGGGAAGTTATGGCAGGCCAAGATTTGACAAGTTTTTCATGGGTGCAACCCACATACTCAGCTCTGCTGCTTATCCCACAAATGCATGTTTCTTACAAATGTAGCACCATTTAAAAGGGAAATAAACAGGCTTTCCAACGGTATAAGATTAATTGCCACAAAGCATTGTAACAACACAGAAATAGTCTACCAAACACAAATGTCCTTACTTTTTGTGCGATGTTTAGTTACACAAATAAAAAAAAAACAAGGAAGTGATTGCGTTATTATTCGAGTCAGAAGCTGTGATCTGAAGAATGAGCATACATGAATGAGCGTCTTCCAGTAGTTTGTGCAGCTTGTCGAGGTCAGACAGTGCAGCGGGATTCTTCACGGTGGTTCTGGTCAGAGCTACGAGTTTATGGAGGGCGTGAAAAAGACGCACGTACTCTGCAGCTGCAGCGTCCACTTGTCCCGGCACTGTGTGACATAAAAACAACATCAAGTTATGAATAAAGGATCAATCACTGCAGCGTCTCAAATCAGTTTATCTGTGTTATAATAAATATGTGTTGTTATTTGTGATACTCTTAAGGCGCATTCACACATACTCCGTGCATGCGCGGTCCGTCAGCGGTCCGACGGAACAAAACCGTGGCGCAGACGGACCGCGGTGCGCACGGAGTATGTGTGAATGCGCCTTTATGCAGCACTACAATATTTCTGCAGCTGTTTTTACTTAATGATTTGAGCACTGTGTGCTCCTCCTGCTGCTGTAAACACTGAAGACGTCCCCGAAGTGGAATCAATAAAGCTTATCATGTACTGTTTATTATGATGTGTGCTGATGCCCTCTGGGCCAGGTCACCCTTGTGACAGAGATCTTGATCTCAATGGGTTAATTACCTGGTTAAATAAAGGTTAAATAAAAAAATAATTTAAAAAAATAATCTGATCTCTTATCATCATGTATGAAATGATGTGATTTACCGTTCAGCCAGTGAGGGATGAACTCTTTGATCGTCTCTTCATGAGCCAACGCACTGCCGAGAAAACCTGCAAGGGTTGAAAATAAGGGATTCATATTAACTTATGACAAACCATCCTTCAGTATCAACACATGCAGAAATGTCAAGAGAACATTTTGTACAATGCAAAGGCAGACAATAACTCGCTGCACTGTGCTTCATGAATACACTAGGGTTAGTTTAGGGCAGTGGTTCTCAATTATTTTCTGTCATGTCCCCCCTAGGGGACAATCATGCTTGAGTATGGCACAAAAATACTGAAAGTCCCCCCCTGCCTCTCACGCCCCCCCTTACACTACACCCCCCCAGGGGGGCGTGCCCCACTATTTGAGAAGTACTGGGTTAGGGTTTGGGTGCAACAAGTCTGGCCCTTTGACACAAGACTCTTCTGTCTGTCTTTTTTATGCTATGACGAACGGCTGGTTGCTGTCTTTGTGTTTCAGGTGCCAGTAGGTGTAACTGGGTCGTCATGAATGGAGACCACCTTGGCCCAGTGCTCCCAATCCATAAGAGCAGGCTTCACACCCTTGTTGTGTGGGAGATGGGGAGAAAGAGAGAGAGAGAGGCTGCGCCCCACTTGAGCCACACTCCTCTTTCCTTTTAGTTGACTTTCCTCACAACACCTCACTCATCATGCATACTGTACCTTCACTCATGCATACACACGTACACAGCTGTACGTGGCTGATGCATCGTCCACCAACACCTTCTATACTTGATGAAAAGAGAGCAGCTGTACATGCCTGATTGGCAGCACCTGTGAGCATGGGCCCTGCTACAGTAGTCACTTGGTGTCTGCTCCAAGCATGCCACATTTGATTGGCAAGTTTTTCATGGGTGCAACCCACATACTCAGCTCTGCTGCTTATCCCACAATTGATGTGTCTTACAAATGTAGCACCATTGAAAAGGGAAATAAACAGGCTTTCCAACGGAAAGAAATAATCTACCAAACACAAATTTCCTTACATTTTGTGCGATCTTTATAATTATTAAGGCCTGAGGACCTACAGTGCAGAGGCCGTCTTGTGTAGATTCAAGACTAATGAATCCCCCTTTGAGGACCTAAACATGCTCAGAAACACATGAAACTTTACACACGTACAGAGAAAGTGGGGAAAATGTACATTCTATTTGGATCCCACAAATGGTCGTTGCTAAAAGCATTCACAGCGCGCTCTGTGACTATCATGTCACTGCACAGTGTGTTTTTAACCTACATGTACAAAAATATAATGGGCATACAGATTGTATCATGTCCCGAGGCTGCACCCCAAACTGATCTGCATCGATCTTTCTTATCTAATCACTGGAGTAGATAAGACTATGGCGCTGCAGTTCCACTCTACCTCTCCATGTGAACACACACCTTGTAGTTTGACCATGTCCATCTCAGCTTTCTCCTCTTGCAGCGTCCCGTTCTCGAACTTGCTGCCCAGAAGAGATGTTTCAATGAAGAGGCCGAGCTCTGTGAACCCGGCCTCATGAGGGCTCACTTCAAACCACCTCCCTGAGAGACACAGAGGATGTTTAACACGTGATAACAGTCAATAACTCTCTGTCGGTACAGGACACACTTCAGGACCTAACATGACGTGTTAGAGGAGTCTGTCTTTACCTTCCACAGACCCGTTGGAAAAGCAGTGCTTCTCTATGGCGCAGTAGATGGGGTAGGGGTTGGTAGCGTTCCTGCTGGCCTCGTCAGAAAGAAGCCGCAGGTCCATCTGATGAAACAAGAGATCAAATCTGAAGACTTCGTATGAAATCAAAGTATGATGCACTCAAAACGTTTTTTATTCTACTGGAACCTGTTTCATGATTCCAACTGAGGTAAACAACCCCCAGATATCAGTGAGAGAGAAGTGCTCCTCCTTCGCTCGCTCGCCCAACCATGACAGAGCCTGCTCCAGCTCCACCCCTGGACCATTCAGCCTGGACACGGCCCTGTCCATCCCCACACTCCACTGTGGGTCACTGTACAGAGAGGCCATGGACCTGACAGAGGAGAGGACAAGGGGAGGAGAGACTGACATGAAGAGCTTGTTTCTCACAGAACGAGAGACAACAAAGAAACGTGTTGCTGCTACTTTTAAGCCTCTGACTACGACATGCATCTTCTCTACACCTAAAATCTTTGGATACTGCAGACCATGGAGCACTGAGGTTTATAACTAATCTGAAGGCCCTATAACCCATCACTGTTCTCTGTATGATCGAGTCAGCTGGCCTGCATCGACCACTCCTCGATTAAATCTGTGACATGTCCTGATTATTACGTTAGCACGTTACTGTGGATCAAACACTGCATCTGCATGAATAAAACAGCATGCATTGGATGCACCATTTAGATTGTAAACTCTGAGTATTGCATTTTTTCCTCTACTCGTCTCGTGTCGCTCTCCTCCTCTCTTTCCATTAAAACAGAGATGCTGTGAATTAGACTCATTGACAGTTGAATCCAACATTTTCATACGACTGAACCAAAGCTACAGACCTGTTCATCTCATTCACACACAGTCTGATGCTGAGGTGTGTGAGTGTGAAAATCGTTACCATGTCGACCCAGAGACTCCTCCCAGGTAGAGCACAGAGTCCAGCAGACCGTCTTTCTCCATCTGATAGAGAGATCCCACCAGAGCCACGGCGGCTCTCTGACCTCCGCCTGAAGCCAGCAGAGCGACGTGAGGGACCGAGTCCTGCAGGGAGAAATCATCCAGAGGTGAAAGATATGTACCAGCCTAACTCTGCTGGAGACAAAGATCGGCTTATTTCCACATTCTTTAACAGCTTTTACTGAAATCACCACACCCTGTTCTCTGACACTGTTTCCAGTTTTCCGTCATACTTTGATTGCAGACTTGTTCAACTGTTTATAAAATAGAATCAAATGTAATATCTGTGTTTAAGATAACTTATAACGACGTGTGTGATCCTAAAATAAAACATCTTCAGCAGCACAGTAAATGATGACGGTCTAAAACCACTTGAACTGCAGATAGACTGCTTTACTCAAACGTCACAAGATGTTAAACCTTAAGATTAGAGCCCGACCGATTAATAACGGCCGATATTAGCATATCCAGTGACTACCCTATCGGCTAATTTAAACGCAGATATGAGCCAATATTACTCGATTTATTCACCAGTCAAGCAGCATTTCATTTGAGTTTCATTGTATCACACTAGCAGTTCTCTTTCACCAGCAGAGGGCGCTATATGGATTACAACAAGCATCATCACTCTGCAGAGAGTCGAGCGGTGATACATGTACACGCTCAGTTACTCACCAGTTGAGTGACCATCTTGTCTTCATTATAAATATTTTCAACAAGTGTTATAACAAGTGATAACTGAGGGATCAACACAATAAATGTGTTCATCTATCTGTCTCTACAGATCAAACAAAGATCTATGAACGATATCGGAAGATATATCGGTATCTGATTTTTTCTCTTCTTAATGTCGGTATTGGCCCCAAAAAATCTGTATCGTTCGGGCCTGAATAAAAGAATCTTTCATGAAAGAATATAATAAAGAAGCAGAGGACAGAGAGAAATCTTCTGTTTCTGACGTTTCTTCTTCTCTTACTTCAGAACAGTTGATTCCCAGACTGTTGAGAGACTGCAGGACTACTTGTTTCCTCTTCTGAACGTACGCCTGTTCACCTGCACACACGTGCTGAGACTGACGCACAGAGTTCTGAAACAAACAAACAACAGTTTAACCCACACCATCTTGGTGTTTGCACACTGGCAGAGTTCAGGACAGAAACGTGGCCCATGTTTTTGTGCACTTTAGACGGAGTGCAGGAGTTTGCCTGGCAATTGAAAACTAGAAATGTCCCAATATTGTGTCGCCTAGGACTTCTATCTATGTTGCCATGGTGTCTAAACAGGAATTGATATTGGAAAGAAAGGGGGGTAGCAATGAGCTATAGCTATTAGGAATCTATAGTGTTTGATTTTAATAGAATCAATTTGAAGTTTAAAAATCTGAAATTGTGACACCTCCAGTGTGCAGCAGGTTAAAGAAGTATGATTCTGCTTCCTGGTTAAAAACATGAGACATGAGCAGATTAAACACATCATGGTTTGTCGTGCAGCTCTCACCTCAGATCTTTGCTCCTCCATGTTGCTCTCTGTTGATGCCACAGCTCCAAAAATCAAAAAGCAAACCCATATCAGGAGGAAGTGACAGCCTGTATGTCCAGTCTGCATGGTGGGACATGGCTTCATCCTTAAATTAAAGGTGTTTTACTGTTATATACACAAGTTCTGCCCTCTGACTTCTCTGATCTGCTTTCTTCCTCTGAGGGTCTTCTGATCATCAGAGACGCTGACTGAGCAGACTCAGGCGTGCACACACAAGATCAGGCAAAGATCAACTGTATCAAATAGCTTCTCTCTCTCTCTCTCTCTCTCTCTCTCTCACACACACACTTATTGATTTTTACCACGTGTTGGCTTTAGAGGGAAAGATTTCTCAACAGACAGGCAGGAAACACTGCTTTACCAGTTTCATATTTTATCAGCTATTTTTTTGTTGCCCATTTTGCAGAATTGACCTGTCCAGGTAAAAGCTGCAAATTCCTTCTTCATAATCTTATCTTAGACTGTTCTTATGTGCTGTTGTCTGTACCTTTAAGGTTTGAGGAGCAATATGTAACTCTGACACCTAGTGTTTAAAATGGGTACTGCAGTCAAAATTCTAATCATTACAGAGAGCTGTCTCCCCCCCCCCCCCCCTCCTCTCTAGAGTGGATGCTCACGCAGGTCACCATGTGGTGGACACTGAAGCTTCAGTGTTTATCCAGCTCTGCATCGGTCTGTAAACCTTTCTGCGTTCTAACCTCTCTCCAGTTTTTCAAAAGCATCTCCAATATTGATCCTAGTTTGAGCACGTTTCTGCTCGTGAGCTTATTAGAAACATGCTGAGGCTTTTTAGGTCGGGTACAATCACTTCTATCTGAACCAGTTCTCTTGCCCGCTTCCATCGCTGCAACACCTGTTGGTTTGACCTGATAACTGCTCTCATATCTGGCAAACCGAGGGGCGTCCAAAACGGCCGTGTGGGGGTGCCTTCAAACCGCCTACCTTCTCTGGTCCAAACAAATCCAGACCATTCAGGACCAGAATCTATTCAGAATCTGTTTTTAACAACCTCCGACTTATTCAACTCAAAGCCACCAGTTACCATGGTTACTGGTTAAACTAAACGCCAATCAAAGGGCTCTTAAAGTCAAACGAGGTCAGGGTGCTGACGTCTAAAGAAATGGAGGGAGCTCAGTATGAAATGGTTAGTTTGTGAATCAAGAAGAAGCAGCCATGTTTGTGTGGTCAAAATGATTAAATTTATTAAAAATAAGAGTTCAAATGAAGGTCACACAGTCCTCTCAGCTGTTCACTTTCTGCACACATTAACACGGCGCTGTAGTTTAAAGGTTCTTCCTCTTTCCTCTAATCAGATCAACTCTGCTGATATTCTAAATTCTTCTTTTTATTTCATCGATCAGAGAAATGAGAACTTGAAAATGTGTTTTAGGAGCCTGTAACAAACACTGGAGTCGGCTCGTATGAAAACATGTCTGCACTCCGAGGTCGGTGCAGATGTTTCCTGCAGCTGTGGACTCTGCAGAGAGTCGGTTTGTGTTGTGGGAGAAGGGAGAATCCACCTGGGACAGAAGAAACACACCATGGAGGCTCAGCTTCAGGAAAACCAGTCAGGGGTCGCCATGGTGCGTTCATGGCTCAGGTTTGTATGAGGATGGGAGGTTCGTTCCTGGGGCAGCGGTCTCTGGGGCTGTGGACTCTGGCTGTGGGGAGGGACTTGCTGCAGACGCCGGCTCCTTCTGAACCAGCTGGGGCTCATCCTGGCCGGCCTGAGGCGGGTGGACCAGGACCCGGTCGATGATGCCAAAATCTTGTGCCTCCATGGGGCTCATGTAGCGATCCCTCTCCATCACGCCCTCTAAGAAAGACAGGAGGAGAGAGAGGAGCATTTAAGACTAACATATAACAAAAACTGCAGCAACAGCTGATCAGAGAGTCCTGCTGTGATTGGATACACAAAGGCTGACCTGTGCATAAATTAAAAAAACATCACTCCCACTGACGTCAGCTGAGCTTCACATTAAACTGACAGATTTCACTTCAAGCAAAAGGAAGCTTAACTCTCTCTAATGGCCACCAGGGGGCAACTCTTCTGGTTGAGACAACAGATTGTATTTATAATGATCATAATGTATATATAAATATGGACAACATGTCTACATCTCCTGCCGTTTTAAAGAACTGAAGCCAAAATATCCCAGAGATGAGTGCAGATCTAAGTGGATCACATAATGAGGGATGTGTGCACTCTTTGGTTTTAACATTTGGCATGTAGCGTGTGAAGTGAGAGCGGTATTCTCTGTAAGGAGGACGTGTAATAAAAGACTTGTTTGAACTCACCAATGGTTTCCAGCAGCTGCCCCGTGTGTTTGGCGTAAAGTTTGTTAATCTGTTTCTTCAGCTTCAGGATCTCTTCAGCCTGAATGGCGATGTCTGTGGCCTGACCCTGCACGCGAAGAAACACAGGGATTACTTCACATCACTTTCTTAGTGTCAGACTTTAAAATACCCCCCCATGTTTGATCTCAGGTCATTAATAAAAGACCCCTGGAGTAGACTCCCCTACCCTGGCTCCTCCTGACGGCTGGTGGACCATGATGCGGGCGTTGGGCAGTGAATGCCTCATGCCTGATGTTCCCGCTGCCAGGAGCAGGCTGCCCATACTGGCTGCCTGACCGACACACCAGGTGGAGATGGGATTAAGGATGTACTGCATGGTGTCGTAAATGGCCAACCCTGCTGTCACCACGCCGCCTGGCCGGGAGAGAAAAGCCATGAATTGATTCATTAAGATTGCAGGTAGATATGACGGATACTTTTCACCCAGAGTCAAAAAGAAAAAGGGCAAACAGATGTTTCAAAGAACAACTGCTCAGTATAATCCGTCTATAATGAAAGAAAGCTAAAGAAGGAAACAGCATATTGAAATAACTCGTTGATGTTTAAATGTTTCAGTTTGATTCAAACTCCTGAAATGGAAACACAAACAGTTCCATGTCAACTCTCGTATAAAAAACACAACTGAAAAAAGGAACCTTATGGCCGCGTTGGATCGGTTCAAATACAAAAGAAGAAGTGATCTAGAAATAGATATGGTGGCAAATAACACTTCTATCTAGGATTTCTCACACACTCTGTTTGCCTCTGTTTCAGGACATGTTTATTATGTTTACACATCAGATGTGTACATTTCCGTGTCGTCCCCGCTGCTCTTACCAGGACTGTTGATGTACATGTGGATTGGTTTGTTGTTGCTCTCTGACTGTAAGAAGAGCAGCTGGGCGATAACCAGGCTGGCCACAGTGTCGTCGATCTGAGCAGAGGAGAGAGAGAAAAAGCGTCACTTCTAAAACATCTCATTTCATGTTTCACTTTGGGGCGATCACAACGCTGAAACACTTACAGGACCCATCACACAGATGATTCTCTCTCTCAGCAGGCGAGAGTAGATATCATACGCTCGCTCTCCTCTCCCCTGCAGACAAAACACAAAATTGTTTTTAAGTTAAGGAACACTAAAAAATAAAATGTGGTTCTGTGTCCAGTCGAAGAGCCGCTCAGTGCAGACATCTTGCAGAGACTTCGTACTTAAACAACTCTTTGTATAGATTTATAAAGATCTCATCACGATGCACACGAGAGCAGCAGACAGTTTAAGATTCTTAAACTCCTTTCTGATGTTCTTCAATAACGCCCCGACTTCTGCAGACTGAAGCTTAACATGTTACATGATCCTCTTGTTCCGCTCATGAAGACAATCATTGATGGCACATTAGTAAAATAAATAAAGTCTGACTCACCGTCTGCTCCACGACCATAGGTATAAGTGGACTCCTCCATACAGGACTGTGGTGGATGGACCTGCTGTGTTTCAGTGTCAGGCCTCCGATGTGTAACGCCCTCTGAGAGACAAACACGCAAAGTTTCTGTTCAAAGCTTGTTTTTCATGACAGAGAAACGTACATGAACCACAAAAACAACTTTCAAAGCACATAAACAAAGAGATATACAAGAATGATAATAAATATAAGTGATGGGACCGATCTGATCTTATATCGGTATCGGGTCCAATATTGACGTAATTTACGAAACAGATATCGGACTCACAACGCCGATTCAGGTGTTGCAGCGATGGAAGCGGGCAAGAGAACTGGTTCAGATAGAAGTGATTGTACCCGACCTAAAAGCCTCTGCATGTTTCTAATAAGCTCCACGAGCAGAAACGTGCTCAAACTAGGATCAATATTGGAGATGCTTTTGAAAAATGGAGAGAGGTTAGAACGCAGAAAGGTTTACAGACCGATGCAGAGCTGGATAAACACTGAAGCTTCAGTGTCCACCACATGGTGACCTGCGTGAGCATCCACTCTAGAGAGGAGGGGGGGGGGGGAGACAGCTGTCTGTAAGGTTTAGAATTAGACTGCAGTACCCATTTTAAACACTAGGGGTCAGTGTTACATACTGCTCCTTTAATACTTAGAAAGTGCTTTAGAACATCATTGTATATTTTAAATAAAACGTGTACAAATCTTTTGCCAAAAGGTGCAGGAGTGTGGACATGACCAGAATGACTACAACATTAACAGTCCAAATCAATGTCGCTGTAAATCTTTTTAGGAATAATTTGTAGGTTTAAAAACGGTGAAGTGTTTTCAAAGATTCTTCTTAAACTTATTTGTGATCAGATATTTATGAAGGTTGTTTTCCAGTTTGTGTAATACAGCATGTTATTTAATGTCAGGTTAAATCCTCACCTGCACGTGACACGTGACATAATGTACACAACCCTTATGTCATCCTGAAACTACGAGCTGATTTATTCAAATCTGGTGTTTGTTGTTGTCTCTAAAGGAGGATCCACCTTCTGTGTGATTAAGTACTCCAGTCACATCTCGGTGAGGAGCCGTCAGGTGTTCTTTACAGGTGTTTTCTAACAGTCTCAGGTTTAGAGGTGATGCCATGAAGCGGCGTTACACAAGCTAACTACGAGCTAACGCGCTAACACGAGCTGCCGTAGTCATGACAACACGTACAAACTATTTAATCGTAAATGTGTATTAACGTTCAGACTCACAGCGACACGACGGGTTATTAAAGAAATAGTTTGTACTCACTCTGAGCAGCATTTTTAAATCGTTTAGCTTTCACTCCCCCTCTGTGTGACCCCACTCACACCGGAAACAATTCACTCTGGCTGCTGACACTTCTTCTTCGTCGATTAGTAATTTGCATCTGCTGTTGTGTGTTGTTAGCGCCCTCTGCTGGACTGTTTTGGTTCTCTTTTTACACTAAAGACCAAACGCGCATTTACGGCTCGGCCTTCTGGCTTTAATTCCTTTTATCCATAAACTTTAAATGTTAATGGACGAAGCCTGAGTGACGTCACCTATCTGTTACTGCAGGGGGCTTTGGAGCGCCATCTATACCCTACAAGCAGGGGCGATTGTAGAGTCTGTGTTGGGGCCCTATAGGTTAAATTCACAGGGGGCCCCTCCAACCAGAATTCATCACCATGATGTCATAAATGAACTGACATCAACAAAAAATAGCATAATGTGAACTTTAAAACAAGTTTTTACATATTTTATACATTAGCATTATTTTAGAAACATAGATAAAAAGGACAGTAAAACCCTTCATTTTCCTCTGTCGACTGTCATTGACAAACTTGCATGCAACAAGTGAGTGCTGTGAGATCGCGCCACCTTAGGGGGAGGTTCCTACTGTCATTGAAAATGTGCACATTTTGATCCACTGCTGTGGTTTAAACTCTGTCAGACCTGGGGGGCCCCCTACTGGCCTGGGGCCCCAATCGGTTGCCTGCCTTGCCTGTTGACAAGCAGCGACCCTGCCAACAACAAGCTTTTTGGCCAAACTGGGGCACTGACTGACTTGTGCACAAACACACAAATAAATATCAATTATTTCCCCTTTCTAACCTCACTAATTATATCTAACTTATAACACAAGATAATATCAACATTAGCCTCACCTTTTAATGACAGAAAGGAAAATTAATGTGACAATTTTAAGAACTTATTGCATGCAAACTCCTGCACAGTCTATCCCAGTGGTTCCCAAAGTGGGGGTCACGAGACATTGTGAGGGGGTCACGAGATTCCTTACAAAAACATTGAAAATGGTTTAAAATTTCACATTTTACCCATTATTGTGACAATACAAACAAAAGGGCTTCTAGCGCGTCTTACAATAAATTACAAAAAATAATATGATGGTGTTCTAATGCCAGTGTTTGGATAGGCCTAATAGTGTGCGTGTCTGTGCGCAACGTTACATGGTTTAACCACCTCCAGGGACAATGGGGGTCCCCAGTCTCTAGCACCATTATATTGGGGGTCGTGGACTGAAAAGTTTGGGAACCCCTGGTCTAAACTGCAATGTTTTGGTCCCAAAACATTGCGGGTTAGTTCATTGCAAGCATGACTTGGTGAATTACTTCACATTATTCTGTCTAATGAAAGAGATGTCCAAAGTTTTTATTTGGCATTTAAAGTACAAACACAAGAAACTTGGATGTGTAAAAAAAAACTAGCAGCCTTTGCAAAACATATATATGTCACCCCTCTGACAGGGCGAATAGCCAATCACAGCTTAGTTTTTCTTTTCTTTTTTTTTTTTGGGGGGGGGGGGGGGGGGCGCAACTGGGGTGGCCACTCAGGTTGTATGGGGGGCCATGTCACCTCTGGACACACTCCCGCCTCTGTGTGCGTCTCTCTATCTTTTGACAAACAAAGTATGAGAAGTTTCTTTTAAAATCCTACAGAGATATCCAGCCAGTCATTACCTTCAGTGTAAGCTTCTTAAATCTGTGATGTGCTCCCAGATAAACGTCCTGTTCTGGCACTTTGACCAAAAAGCTATGGAAGGTTAAAGTCCAGTTGCATACCGAGCCTGGAAATTGATCTAGGAGTCTGAGGGGTGCAAGATTACCTCCTGAGCCCTGCCGAGGTGCCCCAGAGCAAGGCTTGTGGTGCACCTTGGTAGTTGGTGAAGTGCCAAAACCCTGACTCGGATAATTTAGTATTTCTTGCAATGTTTTTATTTATTTTCCTCTGAATAGTTCCTACGTCATGTTAAGCTTTTACCACGATTTCATTTCATTTAATAAAAAAAACACAAAGCCTGCCAAACTGTGTGTGTGTGTGTGTGTGTGTGTGAGTGTGTATGTGTGTGTGTGTGTGTGTGTGTGTGTGTGTGTGTGTGTGTGTGTGTGTGTGTGTGTGTGTGTGTGTGTGTGTGTGTGTGTGTGTGTGTGTGTGTGTATGTGTGTGTGTGTGTGTGTGTGTGTGTGTGTATGTGTGTGTGTGTGTGTGTGTGTGTGTGTGTGTGTGTGTGTGTGTGTGTGTGTGTGTGTGTGTGTGTGTGTGTGTGTGTGTGTGTGTGTGTGTGTGTGTGTGTGTGTGTGTGTGTGAGTGTGTATGTGTGTGTGTGTGTGTGTGTGTGTGTGTGTGTGTGTGTGTGTGTGTGTGTGTGTGTGTGTGCGTGTGTGTGTGTGTGTGTGTGTGTATGTGTGTGTGTGTGTGTGTGTGTGTGTGTGTATGTGTGTGTGTGTGTGTATGTGTGTGTGTGTGTGTGTGTGTGTGTGTGTGTGTGTGTGTGTATCTGTGGTTGGGTGGGGTGTATAAACGCAGTGAGTGAATGGTCTTTTTGTGTGTTATTAGCGCCCTGCACTGAAACAGAGCAGACTTGTTGTGTGTCTGTCTCAGTCATGTCAAACAACAGCGCAGCCAGCAGCAGCAGCTTAGCTCTCGCTCAGAAGGCCGTGAAGCAGCTTCGACTGGAGGCCAGCGTCCGCAGGATAAAGGTATGAACACCGAACACACACTGAACACTGACCATGCATGGATCATCTTTAACTCATTAAATGTGTGGTCGTAGAGTAGCTCTGATGTTTGGAAAGTTTCTGACTAAAAACCTTCTTATATTGTACAAACTCCCAAGAAATACAGCCGTCAGTGAGAAATAAAACGGGGATGATAGGACTGAGTTATAAATGACTGAACTGAGGCAAGACTGCTGTATCCTGTTGTGCAGTGTGTGTGTGTGTGTGTGTGTGTGTGTGTGTGTGTGTGTGTGTGTGTGTGTGTGTGTGTGTGTGTGTGTGCAGTGTGTGTGTGTGTGCGTGTGTGTGTGTGCAGTGTGTGTGTGTGTGTGTGTGTGTGTGTGTGTGCGCGTGTGTGTGTGTGTGCAGTGTGTGTGTGTGTGTGTGTGTGTGTGTGCAGTGTGTGTGTGTGTGCGTGTGTGTGTGTGCAGTGTGTGTGTGTGTGTGTGTGTGTGTGTGTGTGTGCGCGTGTGTGTGTGTGTGCAGTGTGTGTGTGTGTGTGTGTGTGTGTGTGTGTGTGCGCGTGTGTGTGTGTGTGCAGTGTGTGTGTGTGTGTGTGTGTGTGTGTGTGTGTGTGTGTGTGTGTGTGCAGTGTGTGTGTGTGTGTGTGTGTGTGTGTGTGTGTGTGTGTGTTTGCAGCACACAGTGAGATCTTTGTTGATTGTGCTGCAGACTTCTGTGATTGATTTAGAACAGAAGTCAGACCAGTTTCAAGTGTGTCCGTGTGAAACAGCAGCGACATGTTTGAGAGAGAGAGCAGAAAAACACAAACATCTGTACATCAGTTACAGTTTTAAACATTATTGTCTTTAAAGAACCAACAAGCTTACATTTGTAATTCATTGTCAGGATGCTCGAGAAGATGCTGAAGCATCAAATGGTTGCTGGGCCAGAGGTCAGGGGGGATGTTTTAAAACTTAGATATATTTGAGGCTAAATGACTTATGTACAATAAACGCACCATCAGAATGTGTCCTCTTAAAGGAGTTGTTTTTGTCCCTGACAGTCTCAGATTGTTATTCTAAGTGTGTGACAACATGACAGAAACGTTCCTACAGAAAGAGAGACCATCAAACCTGATCTCTTATTTATGATCTTCCCGTGTGCAGTTTGAGTTTAGCTCCCACATATTAGACTCTAATGCAAAGGCTGATCTGCTAGTCATGATATCAAAACTAGGAGAACGTTCATGCGACATCAAAGAAAGAGTCAGAGAGAAACAATGATTTAAACATTAATGGTGTTGGGGTGACTCACCATGTTGCATCAGCTCTTTCATACGTTAGAGTTTATGCTCAGGCTGCTGCTGACGAGGTCAAACAGAGTAACATCGAGTGAAGACGTTTTAAACAATCGGGGAGTTCATTAGAGATATTCTGCCTTATTGCAGAAACCTGTGTTTCTGTCGGGGGGGGGGGGGGGACTTTTTCCTGCAGGTCTCCGGTGGCATTTCTGCATGAAGTCGAGGAGAGCGTATATGAGAACGCAGCAGGAAATATTCAGGAAAATTCAGTCAAGGCTCGAGGGTGATGACGTTTAGTGTGATGGTTGTGCATGTGGTGAAGCAGCTTCATACGCTTTCCTGCTCACCAGTATGTTCTCTAACACTCATTTGTTTATACTGGGAAATGTCCAGTTACACCTACCATTGATGTAAAGGCAATAACTGTCCTCATAGCGTCAGACTCTCTCCGACATCCGCCATTTCTGCATTGTTCTTTTTTTCACATTGTGTCGTGCCTCATGAGACCCCCCCCCCACACCGTCTCCTGCTGTGAGGTGGACATGTGAACAAGCAGCTCGTATAAACTTCAGGATGCGGTCCGCCTGTCATCGTCTACAGATGTTCAGGAGTGCATGTGTGAAAACAGCTTCAGTTTGAAAGTCCTCAGGTCCTCTTTGTCGTATCGTCTGTAAAAAGCTGCGTGGTCTTCAGTGCTCATTTCCAAATGTTGATAAATATAAAAACACAAACATGATAACGTGACATGTCTGTCATTGCTCAGGTTTCTCAGGCTGCTGCAGAACTGAAGACCTTCTGTTTGCAGAATGCTCACAAAGACCCCCTCCTCACCGGGGTGCCCTCCAGTGATAACCCCTTCAGACCCCCAAAGTCCTGTGTGCTCCTCTGAGGTGGGACTGCAGCGTCTTTACATTCTTATCTTTTGCTTCTCTGCTGCTCTACAACTCTGTACCTCCTCCATCTTTTCTTTTTTATTCAAACAAAGACGCTGCTTTACTTTGGATCATAAGACTCGGCCTGCAGCTAAATCTGCTCTCTCTCGTTTTAGGTTTATGAAAAGGGAAAAACATCCTGACGCCTGATCAGTGGATTTCTGTCCCGTGATTCACTCAAGATACAGACGCAAAGACACTGAGGGTCAGTGGAGCAGCTGAGGAACCATGCTAAAGTCTTTATTTTACAGGATTTGATGCTCTGTGCAGGATTCAGAAGCAGCTTCACACAGCTGCCATTAATGCCTCTTTCTTATCCCCCTTATATCATCTGTTCGACCACTTGTTAGCTGTTTCACTTTTTACTGAGTTTGTGAAATGACAAATATGATCTGAGTTGAAAACAACATGGTGTAGAAGTCCTGTGCGAGTCACATTGTCAGAGGGAGCAGATTCCTGATTGCCTCTGAGCGACGCCCACAGCGCAGCTAAAAATATTCGATCCATGTGTGTTTTTTTTTTCCCTTTGCACATGTTTTTAATAAACATCCAATCTGTGCCACATGTGATCATTTACCACACAGGAACCTTTCTTCTCTCCTCTCCCTCCACTGATCCTTTCTCAACTGGGAGAAGAAATTCAGTTTGATTTTAATTACCAACAGCTGTTTGGATTCAGGTCGTTTATTTTAGAGAATGTGGAGCATTCAAACGTTTCTTCTTCTTCTTATTAATAATTCTGTACTCGATACATACGCCCGATTTTAAAACAAAAATACATTCTATGATGAGAAAGAACACTAATGCAACCCACGAGCCGGGTTATGACAAAAGACGGGAGGAGTCAGACGTCATCAAAGAAAATCATTAATTAATGACAGAATGAGGTCCAATAACAAGAGTTATGAGCTGTGTTTAATCTGTATCATCAGTGGTGAACGTGTGTGTGTGTGTGTGTGTGTGTGTGTGTGTGTGTGAGAGAGAGAGAGATAGAGAGAGAGAGAGAGAGAGAGAGAGAGATAGAGAGAGAGAGAGAGAGAGAGAGAGAGAGAGAGGGGCACACGAAGCTGGGTTTTTATATCCTGGGTGGAGCCATAGGTCCAGCTGCACCAGATCTAGCAGCATGCACGAGACACATACAGACACACACACACACACACACACACACACACACACACACACACACACACACACACACACACACACACACACACACACACACTCTAAGCAGGGGCCGTCACACCTGCGATCAATAAATACTTTAATTATTGATTAACATCCCAGTTATTTTCTACTTCCATCACTTAATCATTAACCTTTAAAATGTCTTACAGTGATGAACACTTCTCCGACAGCTTAAAGTTTTTCTGTCACACCGAACAGTGTCAAACTGAAATACTCATCATTGAGGGACAAAGAGAGGCGGCAGATCTTCATCTTTAAGAAGCTTCAACTAGCAAGAGTCGGACAGTTTTGATTGAAAACTGCTGAACTGGTTGATGTGAATAGCTGGCATTTAATTTGCTCTTAATTTAAAGGTTTTTTGTCCCCACGGGGAAATTGGTTTTGCAGCCAGAAACATACAAAACATGTACAGCTAAACAATCCTAAATACATAAATACATAAAGCCCTGCAAAGATCATCCAGCGTGCAATGAGCAGCAGGACATTAAAGTGAAGTGCTTTCTCCCTGACCCACTGCCTGCTAGTCTTCACCACAGGCTCTCTGTAGCGTCGGCCTGAAGGTGGAAGATTAAACTCTGCAAAGAGAGGTCGATCTCTCTACCTCTGAGAGTTAAATCAACCAACGCAGCAGCGCAAGGGATTGCTGGTATTTGTCTCTGCTGGTTTATATATTAGTAGCTAATAATATTAAGAACATTGTGTTTGTTGTCGTCATGAGTCTGTGAATTTTTACAGCAGCTTAATTTAAGACCACGGACCAAATATTTAGGCTGCAGGTTTTTTTGTGTTAAACATGACTACAGATAAGAGGTCACACATTATACAAAATCCTCTTCACCATGTTTCTCTAACATGTGTCTCTAGTCTGTCTACAAACCCCCCAATGATGAGAAAAGTCCATCCTCTCCGTCTTATGCCTGCTCCACTTTTCAGAAAATGTGTGCTCAAACAGGCCGTTTGGAGATTTTCCCTTCATGACATCACAAAGGGCAGTAACCCCTCCCCCAGGTGGGTGACACTCCCACAGCTAGGTGTTTGTTCTGCCCTCTGAGTCTGCCTTCTCACCGTAAACAATAGGACATGGAGCGAGAAAGCCCGAGCCACCCAAGCCCTTCCAGAGAGGGGCGTGGTCAGACACAGCTCATTTACATTTAAAGCTACAGACACAGAAACAGCCTGTTCTGAGCAGGGCTGAAATAGAGGGGTTTATAGGCATGATCAAATACAGGATCAGAGTGGATTTAGAACAAGACACTTCACACACATGTTTAGAGGAGCTCTGAGACTTATTTACACTGAAGAGGAGGAGGATATGGGACCTTTATTATGAAATGACGGTTTGCTACAAAGTTCAATGATAAAAGCTGAGAGGTGAACAGAATGTGAGTAATTTCTTTTTTGCATCATATCTTTAACTTTAACTGTTATTCATGTGTTGACCCTGTTTGACATTTCTCTCTATGCATCTGTCGTCAATGTAATTTAAGAAGCTTCTGTGTCTACATCATGACAACATATAAAATGATTTCCACAGTCGTTGTCTTATCTCTTTATGTTTTCTTGATGTTCTTCATTCTTTGATTATTGGACGTTTGTTTCTCTGTGTTTTTGTATTTGTGTACGTATGGAGTCAAAATGCTGTTTATATTTGTCACGTGAAATATAATGTATCGTGATAAAAAATCTCCTGTGAACTAAATCTGATGTGAAAGCGCTCCGTGTTTGTGTTAAATCACGACACGTTCAGACCGCAGCAGGCTTCTTACTGGTTTTAACAGACGACATCACATCATCCAAACTATACCTTCAATGACTTCCTGTTCGTTTTAGAACTGATGTTAAACTTTTACTTTGAAGCACGTATGGGTCTGGCTCCAAACTACATCAGTGAACTCCTGACACTGTATGAGCCAGCCTGCAGCTTTAGATCCTCAGGTGGGTGTGTCCTGGTCATAAAAACTAAAGGTGACTTGCTTTCGCCATCAGGGCCCCTCGACTCTGAAACGACCTCCCTGAGGAGAAAAGGCTCGCAGCATTCGTCACTTCTTCAACATCTCTTCTAAAATCCACTTTTATAGACTTGCGTCAACGTGACGTCTTCTTCCTATTGCCTCATTATGTTTTATATTCCATCTTATTTTTGGTTGCTATTCTATCAGATTCTTATTATTCCTTTGATGACTGTATTTCCTTATTATCCTCCTTTATTGCTTTCATCTTGTTTTATTGCTTCAATACCAAGGTGTTTTATGACTTTATCCAGAGAGAGAGAGAGAGAGAGAGAGAGAGAGAGAGAGAGAGAGAGAGAGAGAGAGAGTGAAAGAGAGAGGGAAATGACGTGCAGGAAAGGAGCCACAGGTCGGATCTGACCCAGGACCACCCGTTTCGAGGACCCTCGAAACGGGTTTGCACGCCCCATGCCTCTGTGCATGGGGCGTGCAAAGCAACCACTAGTCCACCGGCGCCCCTGTTTCTATCCCTTTTAGCTGCTTACATGTCAAGTCCTCCCGGTTTCATTTCATGTTGGGTTCTTGTTTTGCCTGGGTTCTTATAATGTTCTTGTGATGGTCTTGTGATGTCTCATGATCCTGCTGTTGTTTTGGTTACTTTGTGTTCGGGTTCTTGCTTTTTTTCTAATGTCTACTTTGTGAACCGGTGTTTTTTAAAGATGCGTTATGGTCTTTAAAAAATATATATTGTAATAATAATTATGACGTAGACCTTCTGTGTTTACGTCGTTCCCGCTCTCGGCCGCTGGGTGTCGCTGTTTCGGCGCTCCTCATGTTGTTGCCCGGGCGCTGTTGCCTCCAGCAGAGAGTAGTGCGTGGTTGGATGTGAGCGCCACCGACCTGTCTCTACTTCCAGATCGAAGATGGCGGTCTCGGTGTTCCCCGGCGTGCGGCTCCTCTCCATCGGAGACGCGAACGGAGACATTCAGCGGCACTCGGAGCAGCAGCCCCTGCGGTTAGAGGTGAAGAGCACACAGGATGCCGCCCTCATCAATCTCTCCAATGGTGAGTTGACCTTTCCCGCTGCTGCTCCTCGGATGTTCGGCCTGTGTTAATGCTATGCTAATGCTAATGCGGCTAATCTGGCAGGACGTAGCGCTAGCCTCCAAGAAGCTAACGCATCTTGAGAGACCACGTCGCCTCCCCTGATCATCACGAGGGAGCCCCAGAAACTCCACATTTCTCTCATTTTCGTGTTGTCGTTAGACTCGTTTACCTCACACTCTCATCTTTCACACAACTTTGAGGTCTTTAAGAAATATCACGCTACATACTTGAGCTCAGTTAGCCGCGTAAATAAGCAGGTTAGCTAAGTAATGCTAGCTAAACAATGAGTGTAGCCCGGCTCCGGCTAACGGCTCACACCAACGGCTCTCCATGTTCCACTAACGGTCATTTAGTCACGTAAATGTGACGGCTGATTGTTCACGTCAGCCCCGTTGTCCCTCAATGAGCCGTGTAATGTTATTCAGCTGTTTATCTCGGGAATTAGCTTTTCCGGATTGTTTGGGATAGTAATGGGCAATCCGGATCTCTCCTGTGATCAGAATATTTGACTCAGCAACAAGAGCCGGATCTTGTAGCTCCCTAACGGCTCTTTATTTAGTGTGATGTGTAATTTTATAAATCAATCGAAGGCCCATGCTTGTTATTTGTGCACATAATCCTGTAGTAGGTTTGGAATAAGACATATAAGATATGATTAACAGTAAATAATAACTATTATCACATGTATGGTTTAGTTGATTACTGTCTTTTTGAAAGAAAAAAAATTCAAAGTTTTTATCTACTATGCATTGAAATATCCTGTTCTAGTGATAAGTATAAAGGGGCTTTCAGATAGTTTGCAAACTCATTCATTGTCTGTGTGTTGCGAGACGTGAGAGTGTATCTGTGAGGGATGGCCGGGCGTGCTGTCCATGCGTAAAAAGGAATTGGCGCAGCGCTCTGACGACACCTCGCGCATTCTGTAGGTGGGAAGATCAGATCACAAAAACCCAAGTCAGAAAAATCGCCAGACTTTCTGTCGGAGTGATCGTATGCCTGAAGATTGTCCTCCTTCGCATGAGTCTTTGTGCAACTCTCCCCAACAAGGCTGTCTAATTGCTCCCCACTAAGCCTGAAGGTCACCTGGAAGCGGTCGCCAAAGAGCTGCAGCTCCTGGATGGACCTAAACTCCCTCAAATCCTTTCATGCCAAAGGATTTCATGAACACGCACCCTCTTCATCTTTACTGCTCGAAGGAAAGGCCATGCTTCTGAATAGTGGACAGATTCATCATGCGTCCAAAAAGTAGCTTCTCTCCAGACATCCGGTCTGAAAGCCTCTTCAGGGTTGTCACAGTCCCAGAATAACAATAATTATTTTTGGGATATTTTTCTGGATGAGAAGGAGTGTTAAAACGTGCAATAACCAGAGAATTAAACATTTTGAAAACATGCTAAGTATAATAACTATCCTAGTTGTCTAACATAAAATCACACTTTTAAATAATCGTGGTAAATACAAAACTCTTTAGAGACACATTTCATTTGTATGACTTTGGGTGAAATACAGGATGAAAGGAGTTGGCTCTTGGGTCCGACTCGTCCAGGAAAGACTCATCACTACAGCCAGGAGCAGAGGGCATGGCTCCTGACCTGCTGCTGTGCTCCCGCCGTCTGTCCCTGTTATAGCGCCGTGTTTAACCCCTAGCCCGGCTAATAAAAGAGCAGCACATACACACAAACTTCTAGAGCTTTTATTTTTGGGGGAGAATGCAGTCTTTTGCGTTGGAGGTGGTGTAGAAACAGCGAGCCCTCGTTACTTATGCAGCTTTGTTCTCATTGGAACAATAGCCGGGACCCCGCCGCCTCCTGCCCTCCTGTGAGGAGGCAGCATCAGAGCCGCTCGGCTGCTTTTCTTATTCAATGGGACATCCCGCTGAAAAGAAACAGGCCTCCTCTGCCGGGATGCTCCAGTTAAAAGAAAAGAAGCCACGTTCATTGTGGAGCTTTTGAGCATCTCTACATCGACACAACTCTGTAGACGTGCTTCAAAAAGATGCAGTTTGATTCATCATGGTGGGAATTAAAAAGCAAAATGATGCAAATGAGGTTTAAGTAGTCAGAGAGTGCATGTTGGATCTTTTAAACCAAACCTTCACTGCCCACTTTTCAATACTAATGATATGAAGATGGACTGTTTTCTTTTAGCCCGGTACATAGATTGTTTTTGTATTAAAGTTCAAAGTTAAATCTTGCCCCTTTTTGAAAACCTGAGACATTCTCACATTATTAAGAGTCTAAATGTCGAATGAAATCTTCCTTTTAATCAATAAACAGCCGTTAGCTAAATGTTTCTCTTCAGAGACACCAGACACCATTAACAAAATCAATAATTTCACCTTCCTAAAGAAGAGATCAGCCGGGCTTCCTCTGCCTCAACTGATTTGTTTGTTATTGCGTCTTGTGTTGCATCTGAGCGATCCCTTTTAAAATAGCAACGTCACAAAACTTTACAAATAATTTATTGAACTGAGGCAGAAGTAGACCGACCAACAACCCCAGGACTCTGCGATGTAAATGCTCTGAATTTCTAAACGGAGCCTGGTGACTTTGAAGAGAGCGATGTAATGGTTAGAAAGAAAAGCGAATTACGCTTTCAGGCAGCTTGTATTTGATTCTGTCGCCTCAGCATCCCGTTTAGAACATAGTAGTGTTGTAGTCGAGACAAGGGTGCTCGAGACCAAGACATTTAGGGATCAGGACAGAGCCAAGACTAAGACCATAAATATCAATAAAAAATCATCTTGTGTGCAGGGGGCGTGTCACTCAATTAGACCGTAACACTGGGAAGGTTACGGTCGTAACCGGGGGGGGGGGGGGGGGGGGGGGGGGGCAAACCAAACTACAAATGAATTGAAGTTCTAATCACAGTGATGACATGAGAGAGAAGCCAATCAGCAGTGGTCCTGACCGGTCTTGATTTAAAATCTGGAAGTCCCCCCAGTCCGAGACAGGGACAAGACCGGTCTGGAGTACTACAACACTAGAACATAGCACATAACATTATGTGAATCAGAGGGGAACTAGTCCCGTAAGTAGTCTTAGGCATTTTACTCAAAGGGGTCATTGACTGACGTAAATTCGGTTTGGTCAATGTTGATCAAGTACTGTAACATCAAGGGTTTCTCAAGCTGAGGCTCTCGGACACCTGGATGGCCACATAGATACTGAGTGTGATTTTAATCAGCTCACTTTGTTCATGTAAATCAATTTCAGTTAACAGTCTGTGTAAGAGTTCAGAAAACGGAGTCCTCTCTGCTCGGAGAAGCAAGTTACCGATATAGACATACTCTGATTATATAACATGAAATCTCTGCATGAGACTTAATTATTTATCATGTTGCCTTCATCTTATAGTCAGACCGAGCCTTTGTCGGGCTGCAGAGCGTGAAATCACTCTCACAGTGGATCTGAATATTCTTCTGAAAGTGGCGTCCTTCAGCACTGACGCAGGGTGACAGAAACGTATACCTTTCAATTTTTATTAAGTTTTTATAAATGCTGACCTCACTGAAGCAAAACAAGGTTATGTTCACTTTAAAGGAGCAATATGTAACTCTGACACCTAGTGTTTAAAATGGGTACTGCAGTCCAAATCCCCCCCCCCCCTCCCCCCCCCCCCCCCCCCCCCCCCCCCCCCCCCCCCCCCCCCCTCCCCCCCCCCCTCTAGAGTGGATGCTCACGCAGGTCACCATGTGGTGGACACTGAAGCTTCAGTGTTTATCCAGCTCTGCATCGGTCTGTAAACCTTTCTGCTTTCTAACCTCTCTCCATTTTTTCAAAAGCATCTCCAATATTGATCCTAGTTTGAGCACGTTTCTGCTCGTGGAGCTTATTAGAAACATGCAGAGGCTTTTTAGGTCGGGTACAATCACTTCTATCTGAACCAGTTCTCTTGCCCGCTTCCATCGCTGCAACACCTGTTGGTTTGACCTGATAACTGCTCTCATATCTGGCAAACCGAGGGGCGTCCTAATCAAAAGTATTCGAGTAGCTGGTCTTGGTTCCAGGATTATAAATATTGATATCAGGATTTTCTGAAATGTCAACAGAAGATTCAAACAGGGAAATTAACTTCGGGAACCAGAGCCGCTGAAAAGGTGAGCGGTCACTGTTGAGCTGAAAGCGTGAGCTACGTCTGCACCCTGTCCTATCATGTAGGTTTATACTAATGATGTAGAAGTGCAGGACCACTCACAGCCTCCGTCCGTCTGAGTGACAACTGAGCTATGATGGCTCACTTTGGTTGAGACTGAAATAAAATCTCTAAACGGCTTAGTGATCCTGTCCAAACCTGACAGCTGCAACAGATCATCTTTTCAAAACAGAACGCCTCATTCTGCCGGAGAAATCCAGAAATGAGAAGAGGAAGAGAGCTCCGTTTTGTTTCTGATCAGAAGTGATCTATTTACAGAGAAAATATCCTGCTGACTCATCAAACAGGAAGTCCACTCGATTCTACAAATGTAGGTCAGTTTACTCGTCACAGCGAGTTAGACTCAGCGTGTGAAAGCTCTTACATAAAATCCTCTGGAGGAGCGTCTTTGTCACGATTGAGGAAATAACCTTCGAGAAAATCGTCATCAAGGTTGTTATCTCTGGTATTGGGCTTTATTATGATTATTAGAATTATTACTCCCTCCGGTCTCGGCCGGGACAGGAGGGGCGGACTCGTGTAAGAGGTTCTTCGTCTCAGTGAGGTTTTTTCTGGTTAATTAAACTTTAAAGAAAATAATAACTCAAAATGGAGTCTCTTGAGTCAGATTTGACATTTCAATCTGAAACTTTATAATTGTCTCGCATCCAAACCAAACTGAAACTCCTAAACAGCCTACAGGAGTCTTTTATTAACTGATGTAGGATTTTATTCATCAGACATCCGGACCTGAAGTTCTCATCGACACAGTCTGATGAAGTTAGCAGCAGCTCAGCTCGTAGCCTCCAACGCCTCACCAATGTTACTTTGTGTTTCTGAGGATGATTTGTTGTTCATTTGGCGCCTGTTTTGACGTCATGTTGATAAAGAGATGGGATATACAGACAGGAGTCTGTATAATGTGTTTCATTTTGAAATTCACCGGATGCTCTGTGCGTTTCTTCGTCTGACTTCCTGTCCGCCTTGATCTATCCTGTCCAGCTTGAGGCGTGCTTGCAGTGAGCTCCGTAGAGTGTAGTGGCGCTGCTGGCACGCTCCAGGGGCGGACCTTGGCGCTCGCTGTGGAAACTGGAGCATTGACTAGAGTGGCAGAGAACAGCGGCGTGGTGACAAAGGAAATTGGCAGTAATGACAAAAAGTAACCTTTGTACAAAAGGAGTTCAACACGGCGTGCAGCACAGTAATTGTTTACACTCGTATATCTTGTTTTGATGATCCTGGGAGAAAAAATCGTAACTGAAACTCAATTAATTTCCCAACCTTCTTTGTTTTGTGTTTTGGCTCTTTTTAAAAAACCTAGTCCAGGTCTTCTGGCGTCATAAATCCACCTTCTCCACCTTCCACCCTCCATCGGCCACACAGGAACGTTCTTAGTTTGAAAAGCTTCTCTGATCTGAGTCTGTTTGAGTTACCTTGCTTTATGATTATGTCGCTAACAGTGAGAGAAAATATACCTCAGCTTCTTTAATCTTTGTTTGATGAGATGTGTTTGGGTTACATCAACAAGTCTGCCGTCCTGGATAACTTGTGTTTGTACTTAAATCAGTATTTCCCCACGTTGTCGATCAGTAAATCAGTAGTGGTTAGAAGATCAGCTAAGCGTCTCTGTCAGTCTAAAGCGCTGCTCTTAATCCTTTAATTTCTGCTGGATTAGCTCAGGCTGGTTAATGAGTGTTAACTGGACCTGCTGCTCCACCAGGACGAGTTTCCAGTCTGAAGGAAGCGAGCTGGACTAACACGTGTTTCTGTTGTTGACAACAAGTAAACACGAGTGCCAGCTGCATTCACAAACCTTGCAGTCACTCAGCCTTGTAACTGGATATATCTGCTGTGTGCATGCCATCCTGTGTAGTCAACAAGTCGTCTCTGTGAAACTGTTATTACGTTATGAGGAACACTGACAGGACATTTTGCCAAAAAGAGAAGATCTGATTTTATTATTTTTACAGCCATTTAATCAAACACTTTAAAAGCTCCATCTTTGTGTCGGTTAGCAGTTTGATCTCCAGACTTTTAACCATTAAAATAAGGTTGAAGCAGCATGACGCACGACTTTTCCCTACCTGAATATTTCTTAATGAAGTATGTTTGCAAATGCACACAGTCCAACATGTTCCATGTTTTTCCTGACCCTCTCCATCGTCTTCCCTTTCTCTCCAGGAGAGGAGGCGAGTGTGTTCAAGTGTTCGGTTTCCAGGGAGACAGAGTGCAGCCGCGTGGGGAAGCAGTCATTCATCATCACACTGGGCTGTAACAGCGTCCTGCTGCAGTTCTCCTCACCTGCAGGTACACACAAACACCACAATACAACACACACACACACACACACACACACACACATCCCTTGAATGAGACACAGCTGTAGGTTCTGATGAAACTACAGCGTACTGCTTAAGAATAAGACACTTCCTTTATTAGAAACATTGTGATTAGCTGGACATTTTCAAACTTCACTCTGGCTTTATTGTAACCTCGGAGAGAGTGACTGTTTTAAAGTAACTTATATAATCAGTGAGTCTGTTCTTCCCACACACTTGATCCACTTTTCCTGGAGTGTGGAGCGGGCGTCATCGGCTTTACCCCGCAGTTAGTCCACTTACAAACACATCACAGTACTGGATCTATTCAACGCTACTGGCTTGGTCCAGAACTCTCTACAGCGGCACCTTCTGTTCGCTTCAACATCACCTTTAAGTGCTCATCTCACTCACAACCTCAGATGAGCTGAGACCAAAACGTGTACCAGGTGCTTCTGTTCTATACGAGCTCACCTGGAAATGAAACAACAAAGGAATTTATAAACCTGTATTTTTCTGTAGCAAAGCAACAATTCTCTAGAGCTAAGAAACAAACTACACGAGTGTGTTCAGTTACATTCAAAGACCTTTTTTCCAACTTGCTCTAGTAGTGTGTTGTATTCCTCCCTGCTGGTCCTGGCCTTTGTTAATGTGTGTGTGTTTGTTGCTTCAGACTTTCAGTCCTTTTATAACGTCCTGAAGAACAGTCGTGGTCACTCCAGTGAGCAGTCAGTGTTCAGTGACCGAACAGAGGAGTCCTCTGCTGTACAGTACTTCCAGGTGAGACACACACACACACTTAATCACACAACCCCCACAGAAAGCTGCAGTCCAGAAATGTCCTGTATGAATTAATGTTTAACTGTGTTTTATACTCCTGAAATCAATAATGGACTCGTTGCATGTTTATTGGCTCATAACATTTTCAGGTAATAGAAACAATACTGGCGCTGTGGCGTCTCCGTGTGTGGAGGAACGGTATCCTTGTTACAAACATGAACTGTCTTCAAATGAATGATGGAGACAAATTAAAGAATTATATTCCCTGTTGATCCAGGATAAATATTCTGTGTTTATAGTTCTTATATTTTAGTATTAATTCAATACTTTTGAAGTTATTAAACTTTGAGCCGACTTCAGAGGAGATTCATTTATTTTCAGTCCAGTTTGCTTTTCCACTCACAGAACAGTTCTCTCTCTCTTCGTCTCTTTATCACCTCGCTGATTTTATTCTCCGCCTGCTATTTTTAGCTTCTCGATCTTCATCAGAAATCTTCATCAAAGAAACTCTTTGGAACCTTTTAAATCATTAGTATTTTTTGGCTGCTTCTCAGCTCTCCAGCCCCAGTCTGCTAACGGAGAAACGGTTCCCTCTTTCCCGCCGTCTCACGGGCTGGAGAGCTCATTAGCTGCAGATTCAAAGCCCATCGAACGGCTTTGAAGCCTCCCTGTACCTGCATGTGGCTCACTTTTCATGCCCACTGGTGTCCTTATAACTCTCTTCTCTGTGTGTGTTTGTGTTTGTGCAGTTTTATGGCTACCTCTCCCAGCAACAGAACATGATGCAGGACTACGTTCGGACAGGGACTTACCAACGGGCTATTCTCCAGAACCACACCGACTTCAAGGACAAGGTCATTCATTTCTGCTAGAAAGAAAACCGATATATAATTGTTTTGGAACAGCGTGTTGAGCAGAGTGGGAGATCTGTTTTATATGTGTAAAAGATGAAAATACACAAGAAACAGAGATCAGGTCCAATCTAACCACTGAGCAGAGCGTAATGTTTGCTGAGGCTGACGCTGTGTTTCCGGTTGTCTTTGCTGCAGGTGGTGCTGGACGTCGGTTGTGGCTCAGGGATCCTCTCCTTCTTTGCAGCCCAGGCTGGAGCCAGGAAAGTGTACGCTGTGGAGGCCAGCACCATGGCTCAGCATGCAGAGGTCGAAACACACACACACAGACATTACTGCTGATATCTGTTCTGTTTCAATGACCTGGTCGGTGTGTCTGCAGGTATTTTCAGCCCTAGTCACCCCCTGATCTTTACCTTACAGGTGCTGGTGAACAGTAACCGTCTGGGGGAGCGTGTGGTGGTCATCCCGGGGAAGGTGGAGGAAGTGACGCTGCCCGAGCAGGTGGACATCATCATCTCAGAGCCAATGGGATACATGCTGTTCAATGAACGCATGCTGGAGAGCTACCTGCACGCCAAGAAGTTCCTCAAACCCAACGGTGAGGAGGTTAAAGCTAAAGAGGAATGAAAATGTGTTCAGTGACTTTGGTTCAGTATCAGCAGAAATGACCTTTAGCAGCTCTGCTCGTCCGCCTGCTGTTACTGGTTAACATGATGGGGCCACAGCGGGGACACAGACATTTATCTGATGGTTTGTTTGATATCAGAACTTATCGTTTGTCGTGCATTTGTCTTTTTTTCTGTATCGTGTATCAGGTAAAATGTTCCCGACTATCGGCGACGTCCATCTGGCCCCCTTCACAGACGAGCAGCTCTACATGGAGCAGTTCACAAAGGCCAACTTCTGGTGAGGGGGGAGGTTGAAAACAGAGAGGCCTCAGTTTAATTGCTCTACGACCAAAATAAGCTTTTATAGACTGAACCAAAGACCTCGCATGAATCTCTTCTGTCTCCTCAAAGACTCAAACAAACATCTGTCATCAATGTTTACTCAGCAAAGACGGAGACGGAAGGAGAGGCTCTGTGGTGACTTTTCAAACTGGTTTTCTTGTTTGACGACTCAGAGATCGATCATGTTCTTTAACTTATGCAGTTTAATTAGCCACCAGAGAGATCCGTTTCTTCTGGTTAAGCTGAGGCAGTTAAATATATATATGTTCTCCTTTTTTTTTTTAAGCACTGTAAAAAAAACTTAGGATTGACTTTGTTTTTCTGCCCTCAGGTACCAGCCCTCCTTCCACGGTGTAGACCTCTCTGCCCTGCGGGGGGCAGCAGTGGATGAGTATTTCCGCCAGCCAATTGTGGTATGTTATCAACTGCAGGAAACAGAGAAAGGTCGGCGCACTGTTCAGCTCCCAATGAGCAGCTTCATTTGATCTAAGGCACTTTCTTTCTTTGGTCTGAGGAAGATCCTTTGGATCCAAACGTTTCTCATTAGGAGCTGAAAGTGTGCCGACCTTTCTCTGTTCTCTGCAGGTAATAAATGTTTGGTTCTGCACCTGTATGCATTTTGCCTGGATGTGTGCACACTAGCTTTCTGTTTTTGATGTTATCCATTGCGCACACACAGAATCTTAAGTAAGCAGGGTGTTGTGGTCTGAGTCTCTGTGAGGTTTAAGTTCTCTATGTGGTCAGTAATCTGCCACTGAACAATCCCTGTCTGCTACTGCGCAGCTAAAGGAAAGCTTTCATTACTCTAAATATCCTGTGTTCTTCTATCAAATGCAAACCCCATTGCATGCTGGGTAATAATTGCAGCCTGTTTGGTAAATCTAAGAACATTTTATTGTTCGTGTTGTGACGGTTTGTTTCTGTTGTTTTGTCGTTTATTCTAACCCGTGATCTCCCTCCACAGGACACGTTTGATATCCGTATTCTGATGGCCAAGTCGGTCAAACACACAGTCAACTTCCTGGAGACCAAAGAAGAGGATCTCTACAGGTGTGTGTGTATGTGCGTGCGTGGGTGTGTTTGCAGCATGTTTAAATGTGTACTGGGTGTCAACAGACTCTTTTTTTGTTTGTCTCTCAGGATAGAGATTCCCTTTAAGTTCCACATGATGCACTCAGGTCTGGTGCACGGTCTGGCGTTCTGGTTTGACGTGGCGTTTGTGGGATCAGTGTAAGTCAGCTGAACACTGATGATGATGACGATGAAATGTCTTTAATCAGTCCACCACTCTGCCTCACGCTTCCTCTCCTCTGTGCAGGGTGACCGTTTGGCTCTCCACGGCGCCCACAGAGCCGCTCACTCACTGGTACCAGGTCCGCTGTCTGCTGCAGTCTCCTCTCTTCACCAAAGCCGGAGACACGCTGTCCGGCACGGCGCTGCTGGTGGCCAACAAGAGGTATGAAGCTTGTAATTGTACTTCTCTGCAGCGTAGCGGTCCTCTGACCTCCTATATTGTTGTCAAACTTTAAACATTAAATGTTAAGAGCAGCATCTTCAGCAGCATCTTTTAAAGTCGTCTTTAACCTGTAAGGCATGACGCTAAGCTAAGCTAACAGCTGATCTCCGACCCCACAGACAAAGCTACGACATCAGTATTGTTGCCCAGGTGGACCAGACAGGATCAAAGTCCAGCAATCTCCTGGACTTGAAGAATCCCTTTTTCAGGTGAGTTCACTCTCTTTACCCCAAAATATGACCCCAAGAGTAACCCAGATACCATTGCTAAAGGTGGGGGTCCTCCGTGTGTCTGTTCGAATCTGAACGCGTGTGTGTTTGTGTGTGCAGGTACACAGGCTCCACCCCAAACCCCCCTCCTGGCTCACACTACACCTCCCCGTCTGAGAACATGTGGAACACGGGGGCAGCCTACAGCATGAATCAGGGGATGGCTGTATCAGGTGAACACACACAGAGACACGGGGAGATCAACACTGATTTCAGTGACATGATGAGAATATAAGAGACGGTGAAGGACAGTCTGACTCATTGCACAGATTGGAGTCCTCGTTTACTTTCTGTGTGGGTCGCTTCCACGGGCACAGAGACGTTTCTTACATTAGTCAGATCCTGTTCAGTAAACAGCTTGTTAGAGGATTTTTAAATTACCACCAACACCTGAATTTTACTCTAAAATGCAGTTATACTAGTAACCTCCTCCCTTTGCTGTGAAAACTCCCACAATTCCTAGAGACTAACGGTTAACAAGGCTGGAAACATGTCAGGTGTTCATCTGGATATGCAAACAAACCTCCCTGCGCTGTGTAAATGATCCAATAATTAAAGGATTTATGGCGTTGCAAACCAACTATCCCTCCCTATGTACTTAATCTGATTTGGGTCGTTGAATAAACTTCATCTGCAGGGCCCTCCTGAAATAAACGTCTAAGAACGCCTCTTTGGAGGAGGGGGAATTCATGGGCGGCACAATGGCTGCACGTATAGGAGAAGTCACAAAACGAGCGAACAATCCAGCAGATTTAGGCAACAATAGATCAGCCACTCCGTGTTCTGTGAGGTTCCTGTTTATATTAGTAGCCCTGTTCAGACTGCCGTTTCAAGCTGCAATATTCACGCCCATGTGACGTTTCACATTCAATCTGAATCTCACAGAGGCGTAATGGGGGGGACGAAGTGATCCCTCTGTAACATATTCGGAGGTAGTAACAGAGGTGAGAAGGGATCAGTGGAGCCAGCAGGGGAGTGCTGTGTGTGTGTGTGTGCATGTCTGACTGTGTGTATGTGGAGCTCCCGCTGTGCCGTGTTTCCGCAACTCGAAAATGCAATGTGAATTCACAGACTGGGACATTAATATTACGCCAAAGCTGAATCAATATGAACGTACGAAGACGCGATGACGGCAGAGCTTAGTTACAGCACTCTGAAAAGGGTTACTGTAGTGTGGCGTGTTTGTAGAGAGTGACGTAACAGCTGTTTGTGGTTATCATCTTCCTCTGTAACATAAAGGTCTCTCTGTAGAGATCCTTTCTGTGATGGTGTCACACACAGAATAACTACCTGAGCCTGTCGGGGACAAAACAACTTTGAGTCGACACACTTTAGATTTATTTGACCTGTAGGAATATGACGAGCCGTTACTGTCTGTTTCACAGATTCAGGCTGCAGCGATCGAGTGAAAACCTTCCAATAATTTTGTATTTTTTTTGTCACTTTGACCCTAAAATATCTGAGAATAGACCCAAGTTTTAAAGTCCCCATGAAATGAACGATGCATGTTCCTGGTTTTAATCCAGCGTTCCTGTTAAATGTTCATTTATCTGCCTAATATATTTCAATACAGCATAACAGTATTTCTACATCTGAATATCTGGAATTTCTATTCCTGCACTTCATATGCTATCAGGGGCGTTCACTAGTTTTTCGACCAATTAAAAAGCTTTTCATCAGTTCACCCCAACGTTATGTCCCACCTTCTATCTTGTGATTGGTTCAATCCCGTTTCAGTCACAAATACGTCACGACCTGGCAGGTAGATACTCTTGAACTTGTGTTTCATGGGGACTTTAAAGACTCAGAATGACCTCTCTGTGACGGGTCATCAAGCTGCTGCTGCTCGGTGTGTATGATGCACACTTAGGTCACCTTTAAAATGTGTCAGACGTAGATAGCGGGGCTTGATGGGACATGATGTATATAAGACCTCAAAGTTTCTGAAATCTCAGCCAAACTGAGGCTCTGAATCAAACAGACCCACTTCTTCCACTCTATGTGATGTTTGTGTTCTGCACACTGCCAGTGGATTGTGATCCATTGTCGTGGTCTGGTAAGTAAAAGGCAGCTCGTTCTCCTCTTCCTGTTTAACACTGCCGTTAGTTTCATGGTGTCAGCACGTCAGCTGATGATGAATGTTGAAATAATGAGAATGCTGAAATGATTCCTGTATCAGCAGATCTTGAAGACTTTGCCTCCTGTGTCTCCCTGCAGGGATGCCAGCAGCTTATGACCTCAGTACAGTCATCGGCAGCGGCCCGTCAGTGTCTCACAACAACCTCATCCCCCTGGGTACGGACACACTCATCCACACTGATCCACACGATATAGTGTAGAGAGAGAGAGAGACAGAAAGGACAGGAGAGAGAGAGAGAGAGCTAATGATAACAGCACTATGTCATAAGACAGTGCAGTTGCACTAAGATGCCTTCAGAGGGCGCCAAAGTGCACCAAACCAAATTCATACATATTGTTGCTTTAATTAGGTTTTAGTTTTTTTCTTATGGACAAAATATCTGTAGAAATCTGACTGAACAGTCAAACATCCAACATCTGTTTCTACTGGTTTATTCCACCGATGGTTCAGTGACACATTCAAATGTTCTTCAGAAAAGACGGTTCAAAGTGTTCAAATCAGTGTTTGCCGTCTGGTTGTCTGACAGTCACAGGATGTACGACCAACACTTGGTTACTCAGCTGCTGCACCAGATTGTGTGTGTGCGTGTGAGAGAAAATGAATTGTTGCTTTAGCCACGCAACAGGCCAAAGTCTGCTCTAGTGCTGCACATATCGTTAACTCTGTTCTCCTCTGATTGGTCACAGTGAACACAGGAATTGTAAACCACACCCACTCCAGGATGGGCTCCATCATGAGCACAGGGATCGTCCAGGGTACGTTCACAAACACAAGCAATGATAACACTCAGATCAGAATAGATAGACCAAATCAGTCCAAATATTCTCATCTCCCCTTTTAAGAGGAGCAAATCTTAAACACGTTAAACAAAACAAGGTTGGTGTTTTTTATGATGCAACATGCCTCCCTGCAGTTCTCTCTCTCACACACACACACACACACACACACACACACACACACACTCTCTGACTCCACTCTTTGTAACTTGTACCTGTGTTGTTCCATGCAGGAGCCACCACGGGTCAGTCGGGCCCCAGCAACAGCGGTACTTATTACCCCGTCACCAACCAGTTCACCATGGGGGGTGCGGCCATCTCCATGGCCTCGCCGATGGTCATCCCCAGCAACACCATGCACTACGGCAGTTAAGACGAAGACGTCGAAGCAGAGACCTCTTCGTCCTCCCCGCCCCCTGCATGAGAAGAGATCCCCCCTGCCCCCCCCCTCCTCCTTCAGCCCTGACTGACCCACCGACCGCAGCCAAAACCAGTATACCAAACCCAGCGCTGAGCTGCCCCCCACCCCCACCCCCCTGTCCTCGTTCAGTCCGACACCGAACGGTGAACGCTCTCGTATCCGTCCACACGCTCGTCTCGCTGACAGACAAACCCCCCCCCCCCCCCCCCCCCGGATTTCCTGGGACTGTAACACGTGCACAGACGCGCACTGCAGCTATCATCCACCCCCCTTCCTTAAACATGTAACTGAATCCCCCTCTCTTTATTTTTGGTATTATTGTGTGTCATAATTAGCCTGGTGTCTCCTCACACGGTTCCCTCCTGGAGATCGACGTGTTTCCAGATATCAGCGTGTTCCTGCAAACGGACTACACTGAGGGAGGGTTCTCTTTAGGACATAAGGACACTTTTATCATAAACACTCAACTCTGGGCGGCCATCTTGGCTTTTCATATCCGATCCAGTCTTCAAGACCTCGCTGTTCTTCTCTGGACAGACTCACTGGAAGAGGGTTGTCACAACACCAGATTTCAAAACTAAGATTTGATTCTAGTAAAAATGAAACTGTATTGATACCTGTTTAATTACCACGGCAACCAAAACACAAGTCCTAGGTACCTAATACCGGGTCATTTCTTGGTTTTAATTGCCAAAAGTGCACAAATAAGTTGGCTACATTTCAGACCCGAAACATTGCCACCGTATTTGTGAAATGTAGGCAGTACTAAATAGAAGTCCAAGGCACCTGTAGGGTAAATTCTTGTTATTTTATTTAGGGGCCTTCCATGTCTCTATATCCAGAGACAGGACAGTTGGCAGAAAGCGGGAGAGAGGGAGCGGGGAACGACATGTGGGAAAGGAGCCACAGGCCGCCAGGAATACCACAGCCTCCGCTAATGGGAGGCTGTGGTACAAACAAATGCATGCAAGCTCATGCACACTTTCTCAATTGCAAAAATATGTTTGCTACGTATTTGTGCAATTTAGACAGTGCAGGAGTTTGCCCGGAATCTTCTCACACATACGGAAGCCCTACACGACAAACATCTGTACAAGATGCTTTTACACCTTTAAACAATCAGCAAAAATCTGTTTCTATGTTTGTTAAACAGACAGAAGCAGCACTAAGGTTGTTGATACGTTAATTAATAAATGATCCGTAATATCAAAACGCTTCCGTAGACATTTGTTTCCAATGTCTTTGTGTAAATTTGAAATTTTCCTCCCTTGATTTCATATGTGAAAACAGGAAATAACCTACTTTTGGTTTCCATGGAGTTCTATTTTTGTTGCCATGGTATCAGACAGGAATCGATATCTTTTCTAGAATCATATTGAAGTTTAAATTCTGTCATGGCGCGACCCTCCCCAGCACAGATAGTGATCAGTGCAACAGTCTGCCAAAACGTTGTCATTTTAAAGCTTGTAAACCTGGAACACGCCACCTGCTGCTCCACGTCACCTGTTCTCTTCCCCGTGTTCTTAGAGGAGCGTCATCGCAGCGGGCGCCTCCTCAGACGGCTGCTCGTCGAGACAGATTGCTCCAAAGATTCAGAGAGAGAAGCAGGAAGGAGCCTTGACTCTGCACGTCTGCAGCCGGAAGGAGGAAGGAGGAAGGAGAGAAACTGTGCTGGATCTGCAAACTCCTCGTCTCCCCCGTCCCCTCCCTCTGAGACTGAGAGACTGTCGCACAGAGACTTTGATCTCGAGGCGTGGGAGGCGGAGTCAGTCCTCCGGTCTCCCTCCTCGTCCATTCACAAAGTATGACCTCCAACATATCATAACCCCTGACAACCCCCCACAGACCCCGCCCCTTTTATCAGCCTGCAGAGAGAGAGAGAGACTGACACAAGTATGCATTGCTTCCAGTGTCACATCTGGCGGACTCGGTTTGTTTGGGATTAATGAGTTAGCGATTTTCGAGAGAGCTGAGAGAAAATGTGTCTTTGTAGGATTAATCTTTCTGTTGTCTTTATTTTGTTTTGTTTTTCTTTCACAAAAAAACGAGAAACGATGAAAAAAATTAAATGTGCTGGAGATGTTCCAAAACCATCCCGGATCAGCTGTTGTAGTATTTGACTTTCAGAGACAGCAGATGTTCCTGTGTGGTAGCTAGCTGTTAGCTTCATGTCCTCTTTACGTCATGAGTCATTGTGTAGTCCATAGAGGTGTCCACTTTTATCATGTATGAGGAAGACTGTCTGTCATGTTGTCATTTCTGTGTTGACCAGCAGTAATAACACTTTCTCACTGTCTCGACTCCAGACACAACGTCTCTGTCCAAAAACTCTGCTCAGATTTTACTTCCATGTCCAAAAGATTCTGCAAAACTCGAGTCTTAAAGGTCCCATATTCTGTAAAATCCTCTCCCCCATGTTTCTCTAACTCTAATATGTGTCTCTAGTCTGTCTACAAACCCCCCAATGATGAGAAAAGTCCATCCTCTCCATCTTTTGCCTGCTCCACTTTTCAGAAAATGTGTGCTCAAACAGGCCGTTTGGAGATTTTCCCTTCATGACATCACAAAGGGCAATAACCCCTCCCCCAGGTGGGTGACACTCCCACAGCTAGGTATTTGTTCTGCCCTCTGAGTCTGCCTTCTCACCGTAAACAATAGGGCATGGAGCGAGAAAGCCCGAGCCACCCAAGCCCTTCCAGAGAGGGGCGTGGTCAGACACAGCTCATTTACATTTAAAGCTACAGACACAGAAACAGCCTGTTCTGAGCAGGGCTGAAATAGAGGGGTTTATAGGCATGATCAAATACAGGATCAGAGTGGATTTACAACAAGACACTTCACACACATGTTTAGAGGAGCTCTGAGACTTATTTACACTGAAGAGGAGGAGGAGATGTGACCTTTAAAGAAACTCGGGTCTGAGCCGTCATGATGTGCTCCAATGATACGTCTCCTCTCTTTAGACTTTTAAACCATAAATCCTGCAGTCAAAGTCAAATAGATGGAAACATTATCAATGTTAGAATCTGGGCCCAGTTGTCTCAAAGTGTTCTGATCACATTAAAGCTTTTGGATTGGGTCGGTTCTTGAAATCAGGCTCAGGGTGCTGAGTCAGACCCGATAACGGAAATAATGTAAGGAAACGATGGAGTTCAAACCAAACACCATTTTACATTTAATTGAATTTCTCTTCAGTGAGGGAGTCGATAATGAAACACGGTTGTTAACAAATGAAAGTGCCTGATAGCCTAGCGGTTCTGTCGCGCGCCCCATGAACAGAGGCTATAGTTCTCGTCGCAGCGGTAGTGTTTGCGAGTCCAGCCTCGGCTTTTTGCTGCAAGTCATCCCCCTCTCTCTCCTTCCGACATTTCCTGCCTCTCTTCAGCTGTCCGATCAAATGAAGGCAAAAGGGTCCACAAAAAAAGGAAGATTTTGTCCTCAACAATAATTCCACCAAATAGCATCTGAGGATCTTTCTGTTTGTGTGGCTTTTGGCGCCCCCTGTGGTAAAAGTATGTAGTGTGAAGTCCCGGTTCTACCTTCATCGCTTCAATCATCCTTAAAAAATAACATTTCAACATTTTGTTTGGAGGATAAAGAAATGAGAAACACTTGATGTTGAATATCCCAGATCAGTAAATCAAACGCACCCTTTCACAGACTGTGTTTACGAGGTAAAAGACGAGCACGCTCAGTCGCGTACTCGGTCCATTTTACCAAGCGGGTTCAGACCGGTCTATAACGGGTCTCAAGTCAATCAAGACATGTCCATATACATGTTACGTGTTAAGTCTGTTCTTACGAGTCAATGTCAGGTCTCGAGTAAGTGAAGACAATTAAAAGTGACTTCTCTATCTATCTATCTATCTATCTATCTATCTATCTATCTATCTATCTATCTATCTATCTATCTATCTTCTCAGGTCAGTCGTGTCGAGTCAATGTCCACTGAAGTCTCAAATTATTCTCGATGAGTCCAAGTCTCTTGTCTTCAAAGCAGGTTCAGGTCCAGGTCCAGTCTGAAGTCGGTCAGGTCCTGGTTCAGAGCAGTATGTAACGGACACACAGACGACCAGGAGTCAGACTCGAAGTTTATTAAGAAAAAAACCAAACCGCTTCACAGTAGGAAATAAATACGCCTGCAGATTAACCCTTTAATCGCGTTACAATAAATCATGAAGTTAAATTAAAGTTACTTTAAGGAGAGCGTGAAGAAGCTTTTCACGTTAGAGAGACACGCTGTGGTGCATCAGCTCACGTCCTGTTCATTCAAACACATTCACAGCCCTGAAAGAGCGTCTGACACCCGGTCCTTTCACACGTCTGTGACTGAAGCATCCTGGGAAACACTCACAGGATGCAGGCGTTTCAAAAGTCTGTTACCTCTTCAAATTTAGAATCAGGCTCTGAAAGCTGCAGCTGCTTGTAGAGAGCAACCACAGCGTTCACACGGGAGTTAGAGGTGGCGTGATGAGAAGAAGGTTTCACTGACTCATGAAAAGATCAGTTAAAACTGAATGGACAGAAATGATTGATGTGCACGTCGTATATCGTGCAACAACACTTGCAGACCTGAAGCTGTGCAGACAGCTGAGGACGAGGCCAACGCTACGATACTGATGTTGAGCAGATTCAATATTTACCGTGTCGTTCAGCGTGCGAATGTTTGCTAAACCAAAAACAGCTGAGCCTGATGTGAATATATTTAGTTATCTAAATCTTTATCTTGATGGCAGCACTTTGGGCGATCGTCCTCGTTCTTCAAACGTCACATCAGAAAAACTGCTGATGCCAACCGCCATAAACACGGAGGAGGAAACTGCTGCGTTCATGTAGCGTCTAAATAAAAGTACTAACCTACGAAAACGTCTCACATCAGTGAAACAGTCTCAATGATCTGCTTGATGTTTATATGTGAAACCAAACACAAACTCAGTCCAGCTCCTTTAATGGCTTTAATGAACTGCTCAATGAAAACACTTTTTCTCCGCCGACACCTGAATTTTCCGGAACGTGTGACATTCAGACGACCCACCGCTCGTGGTAATAACTCTGTTGCTCCTCAGTACACTTTGAACAGTGAGAGATGAATCCACAGCTGTAAGTATTTGAATCAGTGACGTCTTCATTCTATCAGCTGCTTCAGTCTCAGGGTCCTTGTGCTGTTTAACATCATGACTCACTGAGACTCTGAAATATACCAATTTAAAGAGAAAACTTAGACTCAGACATGCTTTGTGGCGCTCTGAGACTTAAGACTTATTGAAACTGGTCGACGAGTAAGAGAATATGTGACCTTTAATACGTCCCTCCTGTGTCACCTCTTGTATTTCTCTATTTTCCTTTTTTTAAACTAAAATGATGCAACAGATGAATGGAATAAGTGAGGTTTGACTGTCTCTGCTCAGCTTTTAGTCTCAAGTACAAACGTCCCACACATCACAGTAGATTTGAGTTTCAGCAGATTTTGAGATAGGGGGAAAATGTCACACTCTTTGTCGTCAACGTCTTCAATCAGCTTTTTTAGTTTGGAACCATCTTTGAATTCATGCAGTGAACATGCACAGCCGTGTGCTCTAAAGATTTCAGGTACAGTTCTTCTTCTATCTCGTAAAAAGGAATGATTGGCCGCAGATTGTCTTAGTTTCTTATCCTCTGCTGATTCCGAACGCTGGTGAAATGAGGGAGAGGGGGCGGGGTCACAGTGTGAAGGAAACCATGTCAGACTCATGAGATGAACCATCACAGCAGAAATGTACAATTATTGCGGTGAACAAAGTGCTACTTCAGTCACAGAAGAACCACCTGAACATAAATTAGACACACACACACACACACACTGATCCCAGCTCTTCATCAGGCGATCAAATCAAACATCCCCTCCACCCGACTCTCTGTACACAGTCTGCATGTGACTCAAACAACACAAACTTCCTTCATCTCCTCGTCCTCGCTGATGTTAGTGAGGTTTGGTGACCAGTGTGGTGTGAGCCGGGGGGGCTGTAGGGAGGGGGGCTGTCGGTATATGCGCGGCTGTCTGGAAGAAATACATCTGAAAGAAAAGAGAGAGAATTAACTCTTCACTCAGGATCCAAACGTGTGCAGCAGCTGAACGTCCTCGTCGTGTACACTGACCTTACAGCCCACTGCCAGCAGCGTGTGCAGAACCACGATGGTAGCAACCGTAGCCATCGCCATCACCTTGGTGTCGTCCCGGACAACAGGCCAGAAGGTGAGGACCAGGACAGAGCCAGAGATCAACATGGCGACCAGGATCAACGCCCAGCGTAGCCACTCAAACGGTATGATCCACAAAACCTGCAGATGATACGGCGATGATTATTGACGTGTGCGGCACGCTCAGACCCGATAAGTTTGTTTCTATTATCTGCTCTCCTGTTAAAGACTCCTCCTCCTCATCCTCTTTCACGTTGTACATCTTGAATTATTCTGTACCCAGAACTAAACTTGTTCACACTAGAAGAACGTGAGTGTGTGGCTCTGATAGAGGAGTCTCTTCTGATATAACCAGCCTGAGAAAATGTCAACAGATGGACGTTTTTTCTCCAATGCTCAGAGTTGTAGACGCTCAAATGTCATATTTTTCTGAACACTTATAGGACGTCTCCTCCCATCTGCTGAGGATGAGCAGATGGTCGGAGCAGAGGAAGGAGAGAGAGAAAGAGAGAGAAACTGGAAGATTCATTTTAAATTCACAATGAGAGAGAAGAACAATTGCAGCAACGAGACCCTGGATCACAAAAGATCAGAGAGGACTCACCGAAGTGGGGATGTAGATGAAGAGCGAGTAGCCGTACACACACACGGTTTCCAGGAAGGAATATCCTCCGACCTGCCTCTCCGTCCCTTGTCTCCAGGTCAGGAAACCCCATAGAGCGATGGGCACCAGCCAGGCGTACATGAAGATGATGATCGCAGCTATCGTCACTGAGAGCAGCGAGCAGGACGGAGGAACAAAGGAAGGGTCAGTAAAAAGATGACAGGCTTACCCGGCGTGATCACAGAGCGAGAGGAGGACTGACCTCTGTGGAACTGCGGTCTGTAGTGATACTCAGGGTTTCCCAACTGACTCAGGAAGGTCGACAAGTTCCCGCTGATCGCTACAGAGAAGACCAGGGTCACACAGATCCAGAACGGACCTGAACGCACACAAACAGATTGAAGTTTCTCAGGAATTCTCTGCCTGTCTGTTAACCCTGTGGTGCACTAGGATCCAGCTTCAAAAACCCAAAACATTAAAAACTGAGAGTGAAGAGTAACACAACGGAATAAAAGATAAGGTAACATTTCCTCACCATAAAGGTCGGGGCTGCTCCTGAGGTGATGTTTGACAAAGTTCTTTCCCGGTAACGGCATCACGGAGCCTTTCACTCTGTCCAGGACCTGCAGCACATGATCCGTGTCACACAGCAAACAAACACCAACTGTCATTATGAAATATGTGTTATACACTGATTAACACGGATCTTACCTGCATTGTGTCAACGTTAAAAAAGGACTGATAGTACTCAAAGGTCCAGAATCCCCCGCTGGCTTTTTGTCCTCCTAACAGCTGAGTATAAATAAAGCAGTCAGGACTCTGAACGCTCGTCAGTCAGGGTGTCATGATGCCACACAGACGGTCTACTCACCTCTGAACCCTCTTCCTGACCCTCTTCATCATCCGACAGGTCCAGTTTCACCTCCTCTCCTGCTCCTCCTGTTGTAGTGTTGTTGGTGTTGGAGGCGGACATACTGAGTGTGGAAGCTCCGGGGTCTGCAGACAGAAGCTCTGCTGCTTCTTCAAACTCTGCACACAAACATTACGCAGCACACACAGTTGGTTATCGTAGGCTCAGGATTTATACATTAAAGGAGCAGGAATCTGGTGACACAAAGCTGGTTATCAGCTCGCTCTGTGAACTCCAGGTTTACTGATCCAGATGAAACACCTGACCCTTTAGGCCCACCTCCCGCAGGTAGAGGCAGCTTACAAGATTTCATTTGAAAACTTGACAGCTGTTGTTGCTTCCTGTTTTAATGTGAAGACAGCACAAAGTTCAGATACTTTCACATCTCTTACCTTGAAACTGAAGATCATTCGGACTGGCCATGACTCTGAACTAACAGAGACCTCATGCAGCACCTGTGAGGAGACGAGCACACAGGTGAGAGCTGTTCACACACTGCAACGAGTCCGGAAGTTTACCTGAGAAACTGTCAGCAGGTGACATATGTTCACTTACAGAGCAGCACGCTAACCCCTAATCAACCTCCTTTAAGTCAACAGTTTAATGTTGTCTTTAACTTTTATATCAAACTATCAAGTAGACTTTTTACAGTTCACCTGTCCGAGGTGATAGAAAAGCTTACCTGTCGGCAGCAGGATGTACCTGAGGAGCTGTGACAGCTAATGCTACAGCTAAGCTAACCGTCAGCAGCGCTGTTTATCATTAGTTTAAAGATGTGAACGTTTCTAAATCAAACACATGAAAGAAAGCCCTAACCGGATATGTAAACGGACATAAAACAACTCAAACGTTACGATGCTGACTTCTCTCTCAGATCGACTAACTGCTTTCAGACAGTTCAGCTCAGCTGGCAAGACTTCCGGTACACGTCACCTCGTCAACAAAGCAGTCACGTGACCTACGTTTTTGGAGCGACAGCAAGCGGAACGTTTGCTCAGAGTAACGACCGCCGGAAGAGTCAAGCTGCTACTCTTTCCGGGCGCCATTTTGGCTCCATGTGAGCAGTGTGTTTGACAGGCAGGATGCTCGTGACGGGTGAAGGTGACCGTAGTCGAGATTAAAAGAAACTGAAATGGCCTCGTTTCGTGTGCTGAGGAGGATGTTCTGTGTGGCGGCAGAAACAGCGGCAGCTCCGACTCCGGTCGGCCGATGGGAGAGACTGAAAAACAGCAAAGCAGGTGAGAAACAGTGCGCGAGAGGCAGGTATGCATGGAAGCTAGTTAGTTAGCTAGCTTTAGGTAACAGGTAGTTTATCCCGCAGCTGAAATATCCGATCTTATGGTCGTTTGTTGTGGGACACTTGTTAAAAATTATGTGAACTGTTATTTGATTTTTCATGGAACCCTGTAGTTTAATGAACTTCCGGTTTGAGATGATCTGATCTAGATACATGTGTACACACAGATATGTTTCTAATAGTGTGGCAGTGTTTCACAAGATTAAGACGTGTGCATATTGAAGTGGTATCCTGACTCTGTTATCTAAGAACCAAAGAAGGATCCCATGCTGACTAAGTGTCCTTCCTCCTCTCTGCAGGTGTGTTCTGTCGCAGCCTGGCGTCCGACTACAAAGAGGCGTGTCGTGAGATGGTTGTCGGTGCGTGGGAGCGTCCATTCAAAGCCTCGGTATATGGCGTTCTGCTGGGCGGGGCCTTGACCTGTTTCTACACCAAACCTGACCAGTCGTCCTTCGAGACTGCCCTGTTGGACCGCTCCAACCAGCTGGGACTCCTGTCGCCATGGATACGCAACGCCACCTCTGACGGCCACGTGCAGAGTTTGGTGAAGCTTCGCAATGAGGGTCGGCTCCGTCACATCGGCCTCGGCCTGCTCTCTCTGGTTTATCGTGCGGATTACGACCAGGACAACTCGCTGTACGAGGCTCAGTGCTCAAACCTGTCGGTGCCCTGGAGGGAGCTGCCGCAGAGGATCCTGGACGTGGGATTTGTTAGCTTCTGGTGGGTCCTGGATTCCAAGATGAAGAACTACGACGTGAACGATGATGAGTTCAAACACCTGCCAGAACACATGCAGCTCACGTCGCCCCCCCAGTGTTCAGGATGTGGAGAAGAGCGAGAGGTTGCACAAAGAGTCGTGGTTAGCGCTAACAGTGGAGGAGGAGGAGGAGACGAAAACAAAAGTGGTGGACAGACGGGAGGAGAGTGTCGGTGTGGAGAGCCAGACGGAGGAGGAACAGACTCCAGTCTGAGTTCGGGAACTTCCTCTTCTCATATTTCACTCAAACAACACTCAGCTACTTTTTTTAACCTCACACAAACATTCGCAGCTTTTTCTCAAAGAAGAACTAACACCCTTACAAAGTATTTGTTTATATTTATTGTAGCGTGCTTTTTTTTTTGTTGCACATAAAGTATAAAAAATCATCTCTATGAAAAACGTGTCAATAAATCTGTACGTTATCTGAGGAGGTTTCACTTCCTGTCTCACTCCTTTCTCAGAAACAAACATGAAGGACAGAAATGTTGACGGTAATGTTCGTCTTTTAAATGTTCTTCAGTTTATCTTCTGCAGGTTTCTCTTCTTAACAACCACGCCGAGTTTATTCAAATGTTTCTTGAATATTCATCCTGTGTCTGTGAACTTTGTAGCTGCAGAAACAAAAAGTCAACCTGTCACATTCAGAACTTAAACCAGTGTCGGCACGTCTTCTGTTTTTTGGTGTGAACTTCTGGTGCGTTCCATTTCCCTCTTGTTGGAAAACAAGTCAGACGAGCAACATGGACTTCTCCAGGAGTACCTTTAATTTGTTAGCCAACACCTGATAACGACACACTACGTGATAGTTTGTCAAAGTAATTAGACAACATGTCCACAGAGAGAACTTACACGATACTATCGCTGTGATAAAACAAGAATAAACTGCTGATTAACACTTTCATGTACAGATGAAACGTTACCGTTGACGCACGGAGCAGCCATGTTGGATTTGAACTCTGAGCTACTGAAGGTTCTCTGAGTTTCAGAGTCAGAGTTCTGACTTCAGGGAGGGCGTGTTCACGATGACTTATCCGACCGGCAACTCTGCATTTCCGACCTTCTGAGATCAAATTGAACGCACCATTAATCGACTTGTTTCTCTGAGCTGCGTGCGTTTTTTCTTTAATCTTTAAAATAGTTAAATACAAACACAAAGCAGAATCCTTTTTTTATATTTTATTTTTCCGTTCTCATGAAAACGACACGCACGTCACAAATTAACAACAACACAGACCTACACACTCCCGACCATGAGACAACGCAGACAAACAATCATCTAAATCAGAGAGAAAGAGACGAACACAGACTCGACTTCAGTGTTTTCATAATTCATCAAAATACCTAAAAACATGCACATCTGATGAAGAAACTCAAAATGACTCCACTTCACTCCCACCAACTAAAAATTCATCATCGTGAAGATTGTTTATATTTAAATCTAATTTCATGTCCATCAAATCCAAACCTGCAGTCCAGGAAAGGAAACGCTGCTTGAGCTAAGTGCTTATTTCACTTCTCAACACGTGTTTTCAAATGAAGTTACTAACGGATCTCTGAAACCAGAATCCTGCAGTATTTAATCCGGTTCTTTTTCAACATATACAACTCTTTTAAAGATCGTATCGGAGTCTAAATGAATACGTGCAAAACAGTCGAGAGGAGCTTGCAGCTTGATTGGTTGTCACGGCTCTAGCGTTAGTCGTCCTCCTTTTTGCCGGTTTATTTTGCAACAACTAAAATATTATCGACAACAGGGTCCATGAATCGTCTCAGAGAGATCCGAGCGAGGAGTGATTGAGCGAGGAAGAGACGGACACTTTGATATCAGAGAGGCTGGAGTCTAAAGCCGAAAGGCCGCCAGACAGGAGACGTCCTGACAAATGTTCGGTTCAGTTACACAACACAAAACGTATCAAAAATTAAAATGTCATCGGAACACGGTTGAATGGCAGAGATTCAGAAATGAAGAGAAACAGAGGGTTGAAATAATCTCACTTTTTATGTTGTAAATTTCCCTTTTTGGAAAAACAGAGACAAGAAAAGACTTTATAATTAATATCTTTACCTTTTAGCTTCAAACAAAGACTGTGGAGTGAAAAGGACAGAAGCTTAATTCAATAAGACGTTACGATATAAGAACAAAGTTCTACAGACGCGTTCTGAGAGAATTCGACATCTCGGACTTTAAAAAATAACGAGGTCAAATGATGTCACTTTTCTGACTCACTACCAGAGGGTATCGGATGTCACCTGGAGGACTTCAGAGGTCAAAGGTCAGCCTGTAGTGTTCAACAGTAAGATGATGGACTTCTGTACGGACTGTGTGCGAGCTGTTGGAGGATCAAGCCACCAGAGGGCGCTCTACTGCCAAAGAATCACAGCCCAGCCTCGACTAGGCAACCGGACTCTGCCTAATGATCAAGATTACACACCCCATAATACTTCAGATGTAATCTAAACTAATCTGCATACGTGAGAACGTCACATCCTTCAAATATGACTCCACGATAAAATCACCGCCTCCACACTTCTGAACAACAACCTGTGTGTGTGTGTGTGTGTGTGTGTGTGCGTCTGTGTGTGTGTTTGTGCGTGCGTGCGTGCGTGCGTCTGTGTGTGTGTGTGTGCGTGTGCGTGTGTGTGTGTGTGTGTGTGGGTCTGTGTGTGTGTGTTTGTGCGTCTGTGTGTGTGTGTGTGTGTGTGGGTCTGTGTGTGTGTGTTTGTGCGTCTGTGTGTGTGTGCGTCTGTGTTTGTGTGTGTGTGTGTGTTTGTGCGTGTGTGTGTGTGTGCGTCTGTGTGTGTGTGTTTGTGCGTCTGTGTGTGTGTGTGTGTGTGTGGGTCTGTGTGTGTGTGTTTGTGCGTCTGTGTGTGTGTGCGTCTGTGTTTGTGTGTGTGTGTGTGTTTGTGCGTGTGTGTGTGTGTGCGTCTGTGTGTGTGTGTTTGTGCGTCTGTGTGTGCGTCTGTGTGTGTGTGTTTGTGCGTCTGTGTGTGTGCGTCTGTGTTTGTGTGTGTGTGTGTGTGTGTGCGTCTGTGTGTGTGTTTGTGTGTGTGTGTTTGTGCGTCTGTGTGTGTGTGTGTGTGTGTGTTTGTGCGTCTGTGTTTGTGTGTGTGTGTGTGTGTGTGCGTGTGTGTGTGTGTTTGTGCGTCTCTGTGTGCGTGCGTGTGTGCGTCTCCCTGCAGCACACTGAAGCGTCCACCTCTCACACCGGTTCAATAAGAGGAGCGGTCATTAGTGTAAACGGTCAATAATCTCATTTCACTGCGTCTGAACATTTCACGTATTCTGCTCCAGGTTCAGGTCGGCTCTGAGACTCTTACCTGTTCACCACCTGCTGGAAACTCACTCACCTTTGAACTGAGGATGTCCAAATATTCCACACTTTGTGATACCAGGTGTTTCCAAAAATGAAACAACCCCATGTGCTTTAATGATCAGTATGAAAAAGTAGTTTTAAAAAACGTGTGAGATCTTCAGTCTTTAAAAAAAATAAACGAAACCTACCGCGAGCCAGACAGAGAGAGAGCACGTTGGCTAAAACGGACGTTTCTCGAGTCCTCGTAAATAATAATAATAATGATAATAATACATTGGACTTATACAGAGCTTTTCTGAACACTCAAAGACGCCTAAAACAGAACAACAACAAAACAAAGGTGAGGTAAGAGAAGGAGGATGAGAACAGAGTGTGTGGATGTAGGTGATGTAGAAGAGGGTCTTCTTGAAGGTGGAGAGTGAGGGGGGGTCTCTGATGGTTTTTGGGAGTGAGTTCCAGAGGGTGGAAGTGGCAATGGAGAAAGCCCTGACCCTAACCCTCCCCAGGACCGATGGTTAGTCTTAGACTGCGGGCAGAGGAGCTCAGGGGGGTAGGGGGAGCCAGGTCGATAATAAGGAGTTTGGAGAGGGTTGGTTTGAAGATGACACCAGGGTAACGGACGTGGGAGGAAGGAAGCACGGTGGAGCCAACGATGGAGAGGGAGAAGTTATATCAGAGATTTGGGACCGATGATGGGAAATTCTGATTTGTCAGTTAAGTTTCAGAAAGTTGGTTTGAAGCCAGGATTGTATTTCGATGATGCAGTGGGTGAGGAGAGAGTGAGTGGCAGGAGTGATGGCTTTGTGGCGATGAAGAAGACGCTTCTGTATCAGACGGAGAGCGGAGGAGGGTGCACTGTCTGCATGCACAAATACGTCAGCAATGTTTCTGTACTGTAATGTTGCCAATGTATTTGTGCCTGCAATGTTTGGTCTTCAAAATCAAGAAATCAGTCAACATGAGAGAATCTGACGGTCACTAAACACAGGTGAGAGCATTTGAGTTCACAGTTTGTCCACATGATGAGTTAATAAAGGAGAATATGTGTCGCTGCACCGGTGTCTCTGCTGCATCCTCTCAGGCTTCCTCCGCGTGCGTCTCCCTCCAGCTTTGCCTCCTGACCTGTATCGACCCCTCGCTCCCATCCATCCCGACCCCTCCTCCACTCAGACAGCGAGTCTGCCGGCCTCAGGGGTCAGCGAGGGCGGTCACTGTCAGGTGGTGTTTGAAAAACACGCCGTTTTCTTTCTTTTTCTATACAAAGACAAAATCAGAGACGCGAGGGGCGTCACCTGATGCTCTTCTCAGAATCATCCACGTTTTCTCGTGAGTGAACACCTGTTTTGGTTGATTATATTTATTTTAAAGGTATCACAGTGTCCTTAAACATTACGGAGAGGGACCTCTTAATGAGGTCGACTTTTCTGTGAGGCTTGTGTGGTTAAACTGGGACTGTTCCTCCGTCTGTCAGATCGTCCTGCCACATGAACACATGATGTGATGCTGAGCTACACACTGCAGGCCTGTGTATTCATTTTCTGTCAGCTGTGATCAGCCGGGCTGTTAGGTGAGTCCATGAAGGATGCTGACGCTGTCGTTCAACGCCTCCTTCACCTCAACTACACCCGCTCACCCTGAGAGAAAGAGAGAGATAGAGAGAGGAAGAACAAGAGAGAGGGAGAGAGAGGAGGTGATGGAGGAGGCTCGGAGAAACAAAAAGAAACACAAAAAGCAGAGGGGGTGGGGAAGTCTGTCTGGCCACCATGTTGACCTCATTGACCACAGCAGGACCAGGCTTGTATGCTCACACACATGCACATGCACACACACACACACACACACACACACACACACACACACACACACACACACACACACACACACACACACACACACTGAGCAACCTAATCAATATGTAACTAAGGAAGGAGGGAGGATGATGGAGAGAGTGGGGGAGAAGTTGCAGAAGGTGGAGGAGGGTGAAGAGCGGTGGAACTGAAAAAACACAAGAAAGGATGTTGGTGTTCGGTTTGTGTTGATGCAAACAAACAAACAAACAAACAAACAAACAAACAAACACAGGAATCATTTTTAGATACAACATATTTAAAATGCATTGTTGACTTTACATGAGCAGGACATCAACAGACGTCGATGTACATTCAGATTTATTCTGTTGTAAATGACTGCACATGGAGGAGTGCCCGAGCAGGTGGGGGCTCAGTGCCTTGCTCAAGGGCACCTCTGCAGTGCTAAGGAAGTGAACTGACTGCTCTCCAGCTACCAGGCCAATATCAAGACTTGGACCGCACCGGGACTTGAGCCGGTGACACTCTAGTTCCCAACCAGAGTCACAGACGTCTGCTGAGACTGGATGACGTGAATGTTGTGGAAGCATTTATTCTGAGAACAGCAGCTTTTAGATATGAAGT
>CM036553.1:1004223-1009223 GCA_020745685.1 Tautogolabrus adspersus
ACGCACGCACGCACGCACGCACGCACGCACGCACACACACACACACACACAGGTTCACACACTCACAGGTTCACACACACACACACACACACACACACACACACACACACACACACACACACACACACACACACACACACACACACACAGGTTCACACACTCACAGGTTCACACACACACACACACACACACACACACACACACAGCCTCTCTTTCATAGGAAACAAGAGCTGCCGACCTCTGACCTTTACCATTCAGCCTGTCTGGAAGCCTGGAATCGATCAACACTCCTCTCACCCAGACAGACCCCCCCATCCCTCCCCCCCATCGTCCTATTCTCTCCACTCACCCTTGACTCCCCCCTCCCCCCTCCTCCCTCCTTCCCGCCCTCCACCTCCTCTTCCTCCTCCTTCATCACACAATCAACGAGCAGCAGCGTTTCAGTTATGACCACACACGCTCGTCCGCCTCACACACACACACACACACACACACACACACACGTTTAATATTCAGTTTAAACAGGTTTAAACACACCAACAGTCGAGGTTGAGCTCTGAACAATGATGCACAAAAGAAAGTCTTACGTCAGTTTTAACTTAAAAGAATCCTTTAGGTATAAAAGATCCAAAACAATCCGAGGAAACGTTTCAAACAGGATGAAACTCAGCTGACAAAACGGAAAACTACGCTGACATTGTTTTTTTATTTAATGTGCTGCACCAAGGAAGAAACTAATGAAGCCAACGCAGGTGTGCAAAAAAACTGCAGTTCCTTGAGTGTCCACTAGAGGCAGACTGTGAAGTTTGCATACACACACTTCATATTAATATGTTCATTTTTTTTACAGCTGAAATAAACACGTTTACAGGCGGGTTAAAAAATATCTTCATCAGCACAAACTGTGCAGTGATTTTTTTTAGTTACTCATCCAGTTTAATTTTTTTAAGGCTACGATGTTTGCATAATAAGGGGCGTGGCTTAGTTGACTGACAGGTGGGTGCAAAAACTCAAAGTTAGGTTGAGACAGCATTTCCAACATGGTGGCGGCCATTGTCGGGCTTCAAAAGGTTCACTTCAGAAACCAGCATGTGACTTCACTGAGGCTACGTCCATGTAGCTACACTGTGAGAGGGGACAGACGAGTGTGCAAATGAATGCACCTGCACTAACTAACATTACACACTATCTGTTTCACTAAACCCTTCATAATGCACAAACACTTGCTTAGGAATTAGCTCGCTAGCTTTTTTACAGCTTTGTTTTTACAGCCATCCATCTTCTTTCTTCGATCTGTGTCTCTGTGTGAAAGTGTGCCGTATCGGAGGAGAACAGCGGTCACTCCATGTATTCTGGGAGTGTTTCGTCAAAGTTATAATAAATGTAGATTTGCATTGCAGCACGTTCAGATGTTCACCCCTGAGAAGGAAAGACGCCGCTGGTTGTTTATGTGATAAAGACTAATAGACTGATGATGTGTGTTTGATTGATTGCTTCGTGTTAGTGACCGTACAGTATCTGTCTTTTTGTGCTTCTGTGTTTCAGCTGCAGCGTCATGACGAGCTCTGTGATGTCATCAGCAGTCAGCTGTTCACTGCAGGTTAGTCCGTCAGAGCTCACGTGAGCGTGTGATCGTGGGAAACCAACAGCAGATGAATGTGTTTACATCCACGCAGCCATGTGGACACTTTGGTTAAAGATAAAAACCTAAGAGAGCGACAGCCAGAAATGAGAAAGGAGATACATCTACTACTCTTTAAGGCACAGTGTGTAAACTTCACCACCAGGGGGCTCTCAATAAATCGTACAATAACAAAAGATGACGTCGAGGCTGCTAAAACAAAAAAACTAAACCAAACATGTTTGCAGAGATCAGTCCTGGAGTCACTCACAGCATGTTCTGCTCATGTTGGAGGTTCACGCCGAGTCTTCAAAGTTAATTCTTTGTGTAAGGGTTTAAAAATGTAGCCTAGCCTTTATGAATGTGTCTAATGTGAATCTAAATGCTCCGTGCTTGATAAAAACATTAACATGTACCAGTTTAATGTTTAGTACAGCTCTCTGTCCTCTCATTGGTCGGTGGTTGTGTGTGTGCGTGCACCTGCAGAGTTCCTGTCTCTTCCTCTTCTCGTCCTCCCGTGTCAGCCCTGTCACGGCTGTCCGCTCCTCTCTGCGCTGCAGGACAGGCTGTTGGTTCGCTCGCTGTCACTCTGAGTTTTTTTCAAATGTTCGGGAACATTCAACGCTGTCGGTGAGTTTGTGAGTCAGAGAAACCATCGAGTGTTGAGTGTACCCTTACACATGAGCTCACATCGGGCTGGAACACACAGCGCCGAGGGTTACATGCTCCACACTCTGCACATGTACGACACTTATTCATGTATTTCTACTTAATACAGTTCAAACGAGACGCACCAGAGGAAAGCTGAAACTTACGGAAGCCCTAAGACGACATGCAGCAAACATTTTATTTGACTAATAAACCATCTCGTTATAATTTAAATAATGATTCTGGTTTTCCTGCAGTAATCAGTTGATTTTGGACGTCTTCTTGAGATCTTAAAAAAGTATCTGTTATCATAGTCATCCCCGAGCTCTTGAGAAAACATCCGGTAATGACTCGTAATCACGGGAAAACAGAGTGGAGTGAAACGAAGGCTCAGCAGCAGGTTGTGAGATTCATATTTCCTATGATGCGTCAAAAATAACTACTAACTGTGGGGATCCCTTCGTCGCCCCTTTACGCCTCTGAGACATTTATATTGAGGCCAGACGTCACAGGGACGTAAATATCCCGCCTGGAGACCTCAGTGTGAAAAGAGATTACGACTCTAAATGGACCATCATTTACTAAATGAACATCCTGCTGTGTGGATGAAGACCATGAACTGGAGATTGAGACCATAAACTCGTTAGGAGAATGTTTACTGAGGGAATAAATCAGCTGACACGATGGCCTGCTTTAGGGGATCGCGGGTTGAAGTGCCCCCTGCTGGTTAAAGACATATCTGCTCTCACTGGCTTCATATTTGAAATCACAGACGACGTCCACTTTCTTAAATACAGTCTTTGCTCTCACGTCTGTTTTTACGATAATTGAAATCTGCACATAGACCACGAAGATGCAAACTTTATGCACATGCAGATGTGTGTCCTGTCTGTTGTCCTTAAAGGGAAGAATAAAACGATCCTCCACAGTCATGACTCAGCGGGTTAGTCATCCTCCCTCTCTATCCACAGTTCCTCTCTGTAACCCCGCTGTCATGGAGTCATCTTCTACCTGTGCAGGTGTCCGGTTCACATTCATCGCTGTCGGTGGGTTTGTGATTCTGTCAACTCGCTGATCGATGAATGACAACCGTGTCCGTGCAAAAAAAACATCTCCCACACGTCTGCCGTCTGCCGTGATCATCTGTGACAGGTGTCTGCTTCTGCTCAGGTGATGGATGTCCGTCAAATCAATGTTTTATTAATGATTGTTACGGGATTGTCAAAGAGAAAAGGTTCTGAATAAAGAGTCTTGAACAAATGTCCACATTATTGTGTGTTTGTCATCATTTTTGGGCTTTAAACCAATAAAGAAATATGTCTCCATGATTTAAAAACAAATCAAAGATTCATTGGAAGAAAAGTTTAATTTAAAAAAAGGATTTTGAAAGCAGTGATCATCAACTGGCGGCCCGCAGGCCACATCCGGCCCCCCAAAGCTTTCCATCCGGCCCCCAGAATATAATTCAATTCAGAGAATTTGAATCCATATAGCTATTAAAACAACCCCAACACAAATGAGGCTGAAATATTTGATCTGATCTGACAGAAATCCTCCTGTTAGCTATTATTGGCAAATATTCAACCTGGAGTACGAGCTGCGAGCTATGAGCTGCGAGCTATGAGCTGCGAGCTGCGAGCTACGAGCTACGAGCTGCGAGCTACGAGCTACGAGCTGAGAGCCACTGCTCTCAAACAAAGCCGTGCTTGCTACGCTGAAAGTGACCTTAATGGTGAAGCTGAAAACAAATCCCGCTCTTTTATGACTGAAATGTGTCCCGTACCCTCGCATCTCTACTTTTAAGAATGAGGACAAACTGGGGCGCCGGATAGCCTAGTGGTTATGTTGCACGCCCCATGTGCAGAGGCTATACTCCTCACCATAACAGCTGTGGGTTTGAATCCAGGGAGGACGAAGCTCTCATTTAGTTTTATTGTCTCACATGCTGTTCTGTCTTACGTCCTTTTATTCGCATGCCGTTGTTTAAAATATATTTTTTCAACGTTAACAAATGTTAAATAAAGAAACAGCAGCATGGTAAATGCTCGTCTCTCGTTTCATCATAAATTGATTAGAATTTTTTTTAAATGACGGGCGTGTTTAGCCAGAAATCAAAAGTCGTCTGCACATCAAATAAAACGTTAATAAATCCAGACCTGTGATTAAACAGTAAACATGAACATATACTCACATTAGGTTAATGGGAGGAATGGGTTAGGGTTACACTTCCCCTCTGACACAGACTTCTCCACATCGAGCTTCACAGCTTTGATGTGCATGCTTTTTTTTAAAATCCGGCCCCCACAGAGTCTGTCGAGAAACAGCTGGCCCTCGTACAAATGATGTTGATGACCTCAGGCGCTGTTTGTCAATAGGCAAGGCAGGCAAACTTAAAACCGCAGCAGTGGCTCAAACTGGGCAAGTTTTGCAATGACAGTAGGATACCTCCCTAAGGGGGCCCCATCGGACAGCACTCCCTCTCGCTGCCCTGCTAAGCGTGTCATGCATTATTTATGTGGAAACCAAAGTTTGTCGGGAAACTGGTAGAAATATGAGGATGGATGCTGGTTGAAGGGCCCCCCAATGAATTTTTGCCTCGGGCCCCAACTGACCATAGAATCACAACTGTTGATGACCCTGTTCAAAAGCATCAAAACAAAAGCTGAGTAAAGAGTCCATCAGTATTAACTCATCCATTCATACACATTCACACACTGATGGTAGAGACTGC
>CM036553.1:1014223-1039223 GCA_020745685.1 Tautogolabrus adspersus
TTTCTATCCTCCACACTCACTCCGTCACACCGTGGCGTCTCCTCACCTCCTGCTGCGTCTGCGTTCAGCCGCCTTCTTGATCTCTCTCAGCAGAGTTTCTTTGTTTCTCTTCATGTTCTCTTTCGCCGTCTCCATCAAAAACTCGACCTTCTCCTGACTGAACGGACGCTGGAAGGTGGAGAACTCCGACATCTTTGCTTTCACCTCCTCTGCATCTGGAGCAGAATAAAGACCAACATGATGTCAGTCATTCTTAACATTTTTATCGAAGTGTTTGGTGCGTCGTTGTTGTTGTTGTTGTTGTTGTTGTTGTAGTGTGAGACCTTTGCAGTTGTTTCTGTTGAAGAGCGGCATGTACACGATGGTGGGCTCCTTCTCCTTCCCCTCGAACACGTAGCAGTCCTTCGGCCAGTCTCCCTCCTTCAGGATCTTCTCGTCTATCTCCGGGAAAGGCTTCTTCAGCTCAGCTGCGTAATCTCTGGCCCGAGTCAGAGTCTGTGCGGACAGAATACATCATCACTCTAGCGAGGAGGACACATCTTCACCCTCTGTGGACGGACGGATCCGTCTCACTAACAACTCTAAATGTCTTCTTTCACACCATGAATTTGTAACACGCTGAAAATGCTTTTTCATATTTTCTTTTTAATGTAATTTTGTTATCAGAGGGTCTAGTTAAACGAATTTAATTTCCAGAAGTGTTTCAGTTAATTTATATTTCTAAGTTATAAACAGTAAATACTGTATGTTTTATTTACCTTTTAAGATGAGGACACTGGCCCTTTAAGAGAGGTGAAAAAAAGTAGACTCTGGTGTGTTTTAGGCTGAAGAATGTAGCTTGTCTTGAGCTGTGGGCATTTAATAAAAGTTACACAAAGTGAAGATGGACGAGTTCTCCCCGGTTCATTTCAAGGGTGCAACATAATTTTGGTGTTTCCGCCCGGTCCAAGCAAGTTTTCAGCCGAAGAAAAGTGTGTTTAAGTGACAGGACGGCACCGCTGTGGACAACGAGAGTTAGCCTAGCATGCTCGTCATGAGACCTAGCAACAACAACGTGCTTGTCAATGCAGTAAAGGAAAGTAATACAAACGTTTTTCCAAGAAGCTGTGAGTAACTCAAAAACTGAAAAGACATGGATAATGAGTGGGAATCGCTACTGAATGATATTGAGAAGAAGCTTCTAACTTTATCTCTCACTGAAGTCAGTGCTGTATGCGATGAACTAGGACTTCAGCCCAGTGATGAGGTGCACTCATCATGTCGGTTACTAAGGAGGCTGATCCTGGGTCACCTGGAGAGTGAGGAGATAACTGGTTTAGAAGATGAAGGATTGTCAGTGCTATTAGCCACCAATGATTTTATTGACAACTTAACAAAAGAGACTGATGTCACTGGAGCTGATGGATCGACAGCTCAGGAGGTGAGTGGGCAGCCAGAGACAGTTGTGGGGCGCCCTCTGCTGACACAAGATAGTCCTGCACCTCCACCTGTTTTGTCACCACAGAGACCGAGCAGCCTGCTTAGCTCAGAAAAGGAGTCGGAGCAACTCAGAACCCTGTTGCATCCGATGTACAGGAAAGATTTTAGGATAATCGGACAAATTGGGGAAGTGGGACAAAAAGACAAACTAAATTTCACCAGCCTTGAAAGACAAATTGAACGTGGACTCCAAAAAGGCTATGAGGAAGGTGAGATTGTTGAAGCAGTGATTCAGTCCATTGTACCTGAAGTTAAATTAAAAAGCTACCTTGAAAGCAGACAACAACTATCACTGAACTCTTTAAGACAGGTCCTTAGGACGCACTTCATAGAAAAAGATGCCACAGAGCTATATCACTCATTGACCCGTGCTATTCAAGAGCCGAAAGAAACTCCTGTTCAGTTTCTCATCCGCACCATGGACCTTAGACAGAAAGTGCTCTTCGCATCTGAGAGAGCCAAGGCAGGGCTGAAGTATAACACAGAACTCATACAGACTCAGTTCTTGCAAACATTGTTGACAGGTTTACAAGATGATGCAGTACGTATAGACATCAAGCCTTTCCTACTGGATCCATCTGTATCAGATGAAGTGTTGCTTGAGAAAATGAGCGCCGCCTACAGTCTGGAAATGGAAAGGAGAAGTAAACTGTCATCTATGACCAAACAAAAAGGAGTGAAGGTAGCTATGATTCATGAAGAAGAGAATAGTGAAGTTGACCAGGTTAGTGGTTTAAAGAAAAACAAAAGCTCTACACCTAAACCCAACCCTATACTTGAGAAGCTTGATGCTGGAAATAAGGTCATTTGTGAAGCTCTCCAGAACCTCACCACACACGTGGCCAGTCTCAGTCAGGTAAAGATAAACCAAGAAGAAGAAAAAACCCATAAGACTCTGCAGAAAAACTATGTGAGTACTAAACAAAAACCAAGAAAGTGCAGTGAGTGTGAAAAATCAAACTCAGAGGGAAGATGCACACACTGTTACAAATGCGGCAGTAGTGAACATTGGGCTATTGGCTGTCGAAAAAGAAATAGTACAGCTGCAAGCAGTTGTAAAATAGAAGTTTCTTGTGAAGAGTTGATCCATTCTGCTGCGTTGCCTAGTCAAGCTCCATTATCAAGAAAACAGGAGAAGACAGCAAAGTTGGTGGGGAAGAAAAGTCTGGTTCACTGTAAGCTTGGAGGGGTTCCAACCACAGTGTTATGGGACTCAGGATCCCAAGTGTCAATGGTTGACATGAATTGGAAACAGACCAACTTACCAGATGCTGAGATACGACCAGTGAAAGAGCTCCTGGATGAGGGTGTTTTGGACCTTTCTGCTGCAAACGGGACCAAGATACCTTATGAGGGCTGGATTGGAGTGGAGTTCAGCCTGTCAGCAAATAAGGACAGTGAACTCTTAGTACCTATATTGGTGAGTACTGACCCACTTTCAAGACCGATTATAGGTTTCAACGTCATTGAAGAGCTAGCACAGACCAACATGTCTATGGACAGAACAGGTACAAGTAAATTTGTACACAGTCTGGGATCTGCACTGGACGTTGGATACAAAAAGGCCAAAGCAGTCTATTCCATATTGAAAAAGCAGAAAAACAGCTCAGAAGTCCAAGCTGCAAGGTTGGGAAGACAGGATGTGATCATCCCAAAACACAAGATGGTAACAGTTGCCTGTGGGAAACTCAACAAGTGCATATTAAAGGAACAGTACGCAATACTGGAGCCAAATGAAAACACACCTTGGCCTTCTGGACTTCAGGTAAAGCAGCAGGTAATACAGTTGCCTTCTGAAGATAAAGCTACCATCTCAGTTGTGGTTGAAAACAACACTGATGGTGACATCAAACTGCAGAACAGAACTGTACTTGGCTGGTTATATGCAGTAGATGCTGTACAGAGTGTTGAGGAGAAAGCAACTGTTGCAGCATCTGAGCCACAAAAGCAAAATGAAGATTTGAGCGAAAGTGACAAAGTAAAACTGTGTCAGGAAACAACATCAGAAAAATGTCATGAAAGTAAGCTTGAAAAACAACTTTGGGATCCACCTGTTGACCTCTCTCACCTAACAACTGAGCAGCAAAAAAAGGTGAGACAAATGCTGAGGGAAGAGTGTGAAGTTTTTGCTAGAGACGACTGGGACACTGGATGCATCCCCGATCTGCAGATGTCGATACGCCTGAAAGATGACATCCCAGTTACAAAGACATACAACGCCATCCCTCGTCACCTATATCAGGAAGTCAAAAAACACATTCAAGATTTGCTCAGCAGAGGATGGATTCAAAAGTCAACCTCTTCTTACTCATCACCAATAGTGATAGTAAGAAAAAAAGACTCTTCTATTCGACTTTGTATTGACTATCGACGGCTAAACGAGAAGACACACCCTGATCGACACCCCATCCCAAGAATTCAGGAAATCTTGGAGAACCTTGGAGGAAACTCATGGTTTACAGTACTTGACCAAGGGAAGGCATATCATCAGGGCTTCATCAGTGAACAAAGCCAAGCATGCACTGCCTTCATCACGCCATGGGGATTATATGAATGGCTCAGAATCCCTTTTGGACTGACAAATGCTCCGGCTGCTTTCCAGCGGTATATGGAAGGTTGCCTTGGAGACCTGAGAGATGAGGTATGTGTACCCTACCTTGATGACATTCTAGTGTTTAGCAAAGACTTTGACCTCCATGTTGAGAATGTAAGAAAGGTGCTACAGAGGCAGAAGAGCTGTGGAATCAAGCTCAGACCCAAAAAATGTGACTTGTTTAAAAGAGAAGTGTGCTATGTTGGACGTGTCGTCTCAGAGGAAGGATATCAGATGAACCCGAGAGAGGCAGAAGCTGTTCAAGCACTGAAAAAAACAAAACCAAAAACAGTCAGAGAGGTAAGATCCCTGGTTAGCTTCCTCGGCTACTACAGATCCTTTGTTGCTGATTTTTCAAGAATCGCCAAGCCTCTTTATGACTTACTGTCCCACCCCAAGACTGAGAAGAAACAGACAAAGAAGGGTCGAGGCGGCAGTTCTCCACAGCTACCTCCATCCCAGCCAGTGGATTGGACAAAAACACATCAGCAGGTGTTGGAAAAGCTTGTTGACACATTGTCAGACCCCCCAGTAATGGCATATCCCGATCTTGAGAAGCCATTTGTGTTACATGTAGATGCATCTGAAGAGGGTCTAGGTGCTGTCTTGTACCAGCGTCAAGGAGGAGCACTGAGAGTGATAGGATATGGATCGCGAACACTTACTCCAACAGAAAAGAATTACAGACTCCACTCTGGAAAACTGGAATTCTTAGCTCTTAAGTGGGCTGTGACTGAGCGATTTCGTGATTACCTCTTCCACGCCCCTCACTTCACAGTCTACAGTGACAATAACCCTCTGACGTATGTAATGAAGACTGCAAAACTGAATGCTGTGGGGCATCGTTGGGTGTCAGAATTAGCAGATTTCCGCTTCAGCCTGAAATACAGGCCAGGAACTGTTAACCGTGATGCAGACTTCCTATCTCGTCAACCTGCAGAAATGGAAAAAATGATGTCAGAATGTACAGAGGAGTGTAAACCAGATGACATAGCAGCAGTTGAAGAAGGACTGCAAGCTCAGAAAGAAGGTGACACTGACTGGATTTCAGCCATTACTTGCAAGGTAGAAGTCTTAACTGAACCGACTACTGTATGTGAGACCACAGTCCAACCAATACCAGCTGAAAGTATTCAGTCAGGTCAGAGAGAGGATGAGGTGATAAATAGAGTAATCACTCTAAAACAACAGAATGAACATTTGAGATACAAAGATAAAATCAAAGAGTCAGCGGCCGTGAAAAGCCTTCTGAGGGAGTGGCCTCGTCTTTATTTGGATAAAGATGGAATCCTGCAGCGAAAGACCATTTCTCGAACTCAGTTGGTGGTTCCTGAAAAGTTCAAGTCACTCATCTATGAGCAGCTACATGAGGAAATGGGTCATTTAGGTGCAGACAGGATGATCTCTTTAGCCAGAGAGAGGTTTTTTTGGCCAAAGATGAGAGAGGAAATTGAACATTATGTAACAAAAGTGTGCCGTTGCCTGAAACAAAAAAAACCAAACAGAAAAACAAGGACACCACTGCAGAGCATAGCAACATCAGCACCTTTTGAATTGATCTCCATAGATTACCTTCATCTGGAGAGAAGCAAGGGTGGAGTGGAATACATATTAGTAATAGTAGACCACTTTACAAAGTTTGCACAGGCTTATGCAACACCAAATAAGTCAGGAAAAACAGCAGCACGCAAGATCTTTGATGACTTCATTCTGAGATTCGGCTTCCCGGCCAAGATTCATCATGACCAGGGAAGGGAATTTGAAAATGAGCTGTTCAAGAAACTGGAAAACTACAGTGGGATACAACATTCACGAACAACACCATATCATCCTCAGTCTAACCCAGCTGAACGTTTTAACAGAACATTGTTAAGCATGCTTCGGACACTGGAAGAAACTCAGAAACCAAACTGGAAGGACTATTTAAACAAAGTGGTTCATGCATATAACTCCACTGTCCATGAATCAACAGGATTTTCACCTTTTTTCCTGCTTTTTGGAAGAGAGCCTACTTTGCCCATTGATCTGATGTTTCCTAAAGAACACGCAAGTCCACAGTCTCATGCAAGATACGCTGAGAAATGGCAAAGGTCAATGCAGGAAGCTTATAGCATTGCACAAGAAAACATGAGGAAATCCAGTGAAAAAGGACAAAAACATTACAACCAGAGAGCATGGAGTTCTGTGCTGGAACCTGGAGACCATGTACTGATTCAGAACTTGTCAGAAAGAGGAGGACCAGGAAAGATTCGTGCTTACTGGGAAAACAAAGTGCACATAGTCAAAGAAAGAAGAGGAGCAAACAGTCCGGTTTATATGGTGAAACCTCTGGATGGTGAAGGTAGAGAAAGAGTGTTACACAGAAATCTTCTGTTGCCTTGTCCTTACCTGGTTGATGGACAGAGTGAACACCTAAAAGAAAGGAAAAAGTTTCCAGAGAAAGAAAAGAACAAGCAAAAATCAATAGCAAGAGCTCAGATTCTTGGAGATTCAGAAAGTTCAAGCGAGGAAGAGTATACGGTGTGGTTGCCTGAACAGAAACAGCATACTCACCTGAACCCACATGCCCCACTCTTCAACCCTGCCACAAAGAATCCTCAAGTAAAAACTCAGGCTGAAAGACTCATTCAGAAAGAAAGTAGCCAGCCACAAGATGGAAGGGACACTACTCAGGACATGGGTCAAACAGAGGGGACAAGACTCCTGGAAGAGGACATGCAGGAGCAGGAAACAAGTCAGAGTCAAGATTCAGACTCTGAAGTCCAGGAACCTGAGCCCCAGGTGTGTGAAGATCATGCAGTTTCTTCAGAGGACGACCATGCTGAGAGAGAGAGACATTCCACAAGGACACGCCGACCAAGATATATCCTTACATATGATAAACTAGGGAAGCCTAGTGTCACACCGCTAAGAAAGTAGAGATTTAAAGATACAGTAGCTGCTTAAGTTCATAGTTCACAGCTAATGTTAACTAAAGAGTTCATATTTGGTTGGATGAATAGTCACATAGTAATGCAGTTAAAATTATTCTAAGGCATTTTTATCCAGAGATTTATTTCTGGCGGCTTTGGAAAAGACAAATTTATGAGACTACACATGATTTGATTAATGCGTTTATTCACAGGAACTAGTGAGTTGCAGTGTAACAAGGTGACACAAAGGGGTTTCTGTAATAAATGGGACTACACTTCAGAGCATTGGTAATGTTTAAGACACATTAAGTAAGTTGGAATGGTAGTTATTGCCATATGTGACTTAATGGACTTGGGAGGCCTACCAATGTACCAACAAATTAAGACAATACAACAAAACAGGAAAAGAAGTATTTATCTTATTATCCTGTAGTCATGCTGTGGTAGTCACCAGATGTGTAGTTGTAGATATTTGTAGGATTATGTGACTGCATACTGAGTATATTCATCTGACTGCGCCGTAAGTGTTTTCTTGAGGTTGAAAGTATTTTGATGCAGCCTGTTTACATAAAGGAAAATGTTTTGTCACCATTTTATTCTTTTAGTGGGGGAGGGTGTAACACGCTGAAAATGCTTTTTCATATTTTCTTTTTAATGTAATTTTGTTATCAGAGGGTCTAGTTAAACGAATTTAATTTCCAGAAGTGTTTCAGTTAATTTATATTTCTAAGTTATAAACAGTAAATACTGTATGTTTTATTTACCTTTTAAGATGAGGACACTGGCCCTTTAAGAGAGGTGAAAAAAAGTAGACTCTGGTGTGTTTTAGGCTGAAGAATGTAGCTTGTCTTGAGCTGTGGGCATTTAATAAAAGTTACACAAAGTGAAGATGGACGAGTTCTCCCCGGTTCATTTCAAGGGTGCAACAAATTTACTCTTAGCAGCTGTTAATAAAATACTTCAACCATCATTATATTATTGTAGGCTAAGCACATCATTTTTGTGCATTTGTACACGATAATAATCTTTGTGAAAGCGTTACGATGCGTGCTGTCGTCACGTAACTTTGTTGTGACTTCTTCCTGCAGAAAACTCGACTCGTGACGGATTCTTCAAACCTGTTGTTCTTGATACTGAAGGCATTCTGTGGCTTCTGTTTTCACTTCTCTCGTCTTTCTTCGGCTGTTTTTTGTTACTTTGACCACAAATCTGTTTCTATATTTTAGTATCTCGTTCACTATTGAAACTGGCGTCTAGCTCACAGTAAAGATTTCGTTTTTTAAGTTACGTCGACATCTTGAGCTTTCTCTCTGATGTATGATGATCATTCTACAGTGAACATTAAAAAAGGATCTTGGGTGTCCTGTTGATTTTTATCTGGTCCGCAGTCTCTCAGAGCCGCCCTCAGAGTTGATCATCTGTCTCTGTCTCGTCTCCTCCGATATAAACTAAATAAAACACCAGGAACCATAAAGCCTCACCGTGAAGGTTTCTTGAGCCGAGTATTCCAGAGCGATGAGGAGGTCCATGTCTCTCTTTTCTCCGAGGAGTGGGGGAAACGGTATGTTCAACATCACACCTGCATCAATCAGCTGCAGGCGCTGCTTCAGTCTGACGCAGGACGGCACTGAAGCGTCTTCACAGCAACACAAGAACACAGCGCAGCAGTCAGCAGATGTTTCCTCCGTGCACAAAGCTTAGGACTTAACACAAGTACAGGTGTCCACACTTTGTGGTTTAAATACCTGGGTACCGGAAGAGGAAGTTTTCAGTGGTTCCCCACTCCCATTTCCCGATAAGAGGGAAGACTTTCTGGACCAATAAGGAGACTGGAAAACAAATAACACCCACATAAAGAAAGTTAGTGAACTTAGGATGGAAAAGTTAAAGGAAGAATGTTCGACTTTTTGATCCAGTAGATGTCGCCCTTGAGCTCCAGCATGAAACAAAAACAAACTGCTGTTTGGCCACACCTCCTCCATACTGAAGCCTGATTGATTTGTACGGCCTCTAAGGGCAGCAGGAGAAACATTGGTGTTGGAGTCGGTTCTCACTTTAGTCCGAATTAAAAGCTCAGGTATCGAAAGTTCATATCTTTGAGCAGGTTTGAGGATTTACAGCCACTGATCCTGCGCTGCATAGAAGCAATAACCCCTAACCCTCACCCTGACCCTAACCCGTTTGTTAGAGACACGTCAAACAGTCCAACATTAAATGAAACAATGCAGAGGAGCAGAAGTGATAAGGTGAAGAAGTTTCAGAGGAGAGCAGCACAGACGATAAACATCTTTACTTCCAACACTGACCGTAATCTTTGATGGGTCCTTCATCCAGACTCTGGGACCAGTACTGCAGAGGCTCCAACATCTTCTGACTCCACTGATCCAGGATCAGCTTACGTTGTTCTGGACTCTTCTTTACAAACGAAGCAGTCGGGTTTAAGTTTAAACTCTCTGGAAAACAAAACGAGGATTCATTGCAGAGTGCACGTTGTGATCATCCTGTAATCCTTCACAGTTTCAGATCTTTGCTGCTCTCACCTCTCATTGTTTTCTGCAGCTCGTTCAGATCAGATAGTACCGCTGGATCCTCCGTGTTTCTCTTGATAATCTCTGTTACCTTTAACAGGCTGTGATATCCTCGCATGTAACGATCCAACACCTGCCAGAAACCGCTCACCTGCTGAGGAGCTGAGGCGCAGAAATATAAATATAAATGAATTCATATAAAACATGCACATGGCAGAGTATTCTGTAAACCAGGTACCTTCAGTCCAGAGAAAAATCACATCCAGTAGGTTGTTTTCATCCGTCGCTGCAGCTCCCACCAGATCTAAACATGCAAAGTCATTATTTCTTCTTCTGCACGTTTCAAATGTTACTGACTTTGCAAATGAACTCAATATGTGTACCTTTCAGCTGCTGGGGCAGAGAGTCCATGAGCGTCTGTTCATCTGCTACATTACTGCCCATTATACCTGCACCACACACACACATGCGCGCGCGCACGCACACACACACACACACACACACACACACACACACACACACACACACACACACACACACACACACACACACACACACACACACACGACACATGCTGTCAAAACGACGCCTTTAATGACTTGGAGCCCACAGGAAAGTATATGTTTACCATTAAGTGAAACTTTTGTCTGAATAGTTAGTATGAGACTACTTTCCACTGTGACTGAAGTGTATGAACAACAGACCAGGGGCAGCCTGTCTTTAACTTTTCGGGACATTTTCATCGAGGTTTGTGTCTCTTATGAAAAGTATGCACAGAGTTCCTTGTTTTTACTCGACTTTGTTTCGAGCAAAGAGAGATCACACTCACCCTGCAGTCTCACCAGGTCCTTCTCTGTCTTTCCACCTGCAGCCGCTTCATGAACTCTGCTGCCCAGAAGAGACGTGTTCACAAAGAGACCCAGATCTGTGAAGCCCGACTCGTGAGGGGTCAGCTCGAACCATTTACCTGAGACACAGACAGACAGACAGACAGACAGACAGACAGACAGACAGACAGACAGACAGACAGACAGACAGACAGACAGACAGACAGACAGACAGACAGACAGACAGACATAGTTATGAAGCTGCGTGGGTTTCATGAATCGAGGTTTTGGATTGGTTGATAATGAAACTCTAAACTCGGTGGTCGTCTCTGTCTTCCGTCTCTGCTCCTTTAAGATGTTTGTAGTTTTGTAGTTCTTCCTGTCCGTGTGTGTTCTTTACCTTTTTCAGGTCCATGGTGCTGACAGTTTTTGTTGAAAACGTTGTAGATGGGGTAAGGATTGACGGCGTTTGTAACGACCTCGGAGAGACGCTGACGGTCCAGCTGCAGAGAAAGGAGCACGTCAGTGATTAAAGCTTCTGTGAGGAGGAGGATTAGCAACATGCTAATAAAACAGACTGAAACTCTGAAATGACTACTGATGGATCTTTATGACCCACAGACGCACGCTGGACCTTCAGCCACAGGACTGACCCCTTCTAGGTTTTAATTCTCAACGCCTGTATTCTCTATAGAGGGGGAGGTGTCATATCAGACAAGAAGATCAGTCAATATGAGATGTACGAGACAACGCTGGCTACACATGTAGAGGACAAAAGGAGCACATGGAGAAAACCTACCCGCTTTGTTCACAGGACCGAACATTTCTCACGGGAGCTTTAACTTCATGATTCTACAAACAACGATGTTCATGTTCAAATCACCTTAACATGACTGAAAACATGAATCTAGCCTGAACACAAGTTGATCTGTGTCACTCTTAGTTAATTATCTTTCTGCATCTTTGCTCGTATCTTGTACGCGATGCAGCAATAAAAAGTGTGCCTCACTTTTTAGTCTGAACCAACCATTAGGATTGGATAGAAGGTCTGTACCTGCTTCATGATCCCAGCCGAGGTCATGAACCCCCAGATGTCAGAGAGAGAGAAGTGCTCGTCCTTCACTGTCTCCCTCAGCCACGACAGAGCCTGCTCCGGACTAATCTCAGGACCCGACAGCTTGGACACGGCTCCGCCCATGTTCTTACTCCATTGAGGGTCACTGTACAGAAACGCCATGGACCTGACAGACACGGAGACAAATAAAAACTATAGTAGCTGAACTAAGTGTCAACCCATCACTGTGTACATCAAGTGACTGTTCTCGTATTTACCATGCAGATCCAGAAACTCCTCCCAGGTAGAGCACTGAGTCCAGCAGACCGTCTTTCTCCATCTGATGGAGAGAACCCAGCTGACCTACGGCGGCCCTCTGACCTTCGCCTGATCCCAGGACTGCGATGTGAGGTACTGTAGCCTTAAGAGGAAGAGAAGGAGAAACTCAGAAATCATCCAATTTCAAGTCTTTGCTTGCAGGCTGCGTGCAAACACAGAGTTTGTCCATGCACACACACAGAACTAGAACAGCAGAAAGACAAGAAGACTTAGTGGCATTAAGAATAAAGAAACCTCTGACGTCTGTGTTTAAGAGCTCTCAGTCTCACCAGTGAACACTTGACTCCCAGATCGTTGAGGGCCTTCAGAGAGACTTTTTTCCTGTTCAGGATGAACTCTTTCTCTGCAGCAGACAGCGACTGGGACTGACGAACATGATGCTGAAACACACACACACAGGAGTGTTATAAGATGTGAACATGTAAGAGGCTAATTAAAGACGTTAGATACCATTTAAATCCATGACATGAAACACGTCTACAATATGGGACTACATGGGGACCATAAATGGGGAAGAGGTGGAAAGGGTGAGCTCCATCCAATTCCTGGGAATCATCATAACTGAGGAGCTGACATGGACACTAAATACCTCAAGTCTGGTACAGAGAGCCCAGCAGAGACTCTTCTTCCTGCGGGAACTAAAGCAGGCCGGACTGCCCCACAACTACTCTCAAACTTCTACAGGAGCACCATAGAGAGCATCCTCTGCCAGTGCTGCACAGTGGAAAACAAGAAGGACCGGTCCCGGGGGTTTAAACAGTCATAAGGCTCCTCGGATCATCAGACCACGGACTTCTAAGCATCCCACGTTCTGAACGAAAACCTTTGGAAGACAGATCCTTCTCTGTAGCCGCGCTGAGACCATGTGAGATAGTTCTGGTTCACTTCTTAACTCTGTCTGTGCAGCTCTGTGTGATCGTCCTGTACCGACACTTCATAATCCTGCCATGTGACGATCTTTGAACTGGGGGTTTCTGTAAAGCACTTGTGTTTGCAAATATCTGCCCTTTTCAAACAGAAGGTGACACATTTAAAACCAGTAATCACACTTAGAAACACAAGAATACATGTTAAAAACTGAATTGAAATGATTGGCTGTAACATGACATTCAGTCCTTACCTTGATGGAAAACATTGATTTCGTCTCCCCGTTGGTTTCAGGTGTTTGCCTCCTCTCTTCAGTCCGAGGAGTGACTGGTATTTTACCCTCCCCAGTGTCACCAGTTTGTCCCAGAGTTCCCAGCATCACAGAGCATGCACAGAGCAGGAGACAGCCGGCTCCTCCACACAGCATGGTTAGAGGACGGAGGGTACGCTTTGTTCATGACAGCTCCCGTCCATATTTATATATCCAGCTATGTGACGTCTCTGTGAATCAGAAGAATCACGCTGACCTTACAAAGAGTACAGCAGCTTCATGTCCTCCATATCAGTTTAACGTGCTGTTATCTGAACAATGAGGAACAACACGAGACTCTGAACATCCTGAAAGAGGGAGGACACTGTTCCCATGAAAGAAGAGTTAGAGCCGGTGTCATACAACCTGTCTGACCCCTGAAGTGTCCTTTAAGTCTCTTTCTTTATTACTATCAACACTGCAGAACGTCTGCTCGCTAAAACGAGACACATGCAATGACATAGAGAACAACATCAACACAAGAATGTGCTCAGAGGAACGAGAACATGTTCTCTTCAGAGTGAAAATGAAGAAGAACTCAGATGTTTGAAGAGAGAGCAGCCAGTCTGAAAACAAGAACGGTTTAACGATTCTTTTCTCAACATGTAGAAACACGTGATCATAATTACGAGCTTCGTTATCGCCGTGATCTCTAAATGTCTCCCATGTCTACTGAATGTGAATCAGAACAGCTCACGTTCAAGTTCCCTCTGTTGTCATTTCTACCAGATACAAACAGGGAGCTGAAAGGTTGTTCATCTACCACTGTGATGCTACACGAGACATTTTTGAATGAATATGAGAATAAAAGCAGCGATGAGGAGGAGGCTATAAATAGTTACGTTAGCAAACTAAACGTAGCAGCGTTTGTAAAACTGTATCATTCTCCTCTGATATCAGTCTATGCACACCTCGAATGTAAATACTGTAAACACTTTCTACCTCATGTCCATGAACACGTCTTCTATTCTCATGTTATTTCACTCACACACTGAACATTTAATGTCGTGCTTTCTGAACAGAGAGAGCTCAGTTCACCAAAGTCAAAGTCCTCGTGTGTGTTTAAGAATACCTGACCGATAAAGCTGATAGTTCTAAAAGCATGCTCACATGTTGACAGCCTTTGTTTGGATGGAGGATATTTACTCACGATGAGCCCAGATATGAGAACATTAAAGTTTTTAGATTCAGGGTCACAAGTGACCGCAGTCGTCTTGATATGAGACCGAACACTCAGATTCAAATCTTATCATGCTCAGAATAAACAGTCCTCACTAAATGTTCCTGATGTTTGCTTCTTTAAAGTAGGACGCAGATCTTTCTTAAATGTCTTTATTTTCCAAACTTCTGTGTAAATAAAACTTCCTGAACTGGATGTATCAGACTGAACAGAGCGGTGAAGATGACTCATGATGTGTTCAAGTGATATGAAAAGTGTTCGGACAACAGATGTCTTTATCTGTTCTGTAAGACGTACAAACGCACTTCAGTCATTTTCTGTTCTCAACATGTGAAGCAGGATTCTGTTATCACCTCGGGGGTTCCGTAGCCTCGCCGTTAGCGTGCTCACTCCATGTACAGAGGGTTAATTCCACAAGAGCGGGCAGCCCGGGTTCGAATCCAACCTTTGGCTCCTTTCCATGTCATCACCCCCCCTCCCTCTCTCTCTCTCTCTCTCTCTCTCCCAGTTCCTGACTGATCTACCGTCCTGTCTCTACATTAAAGGCATAAAACGCCAAAAAAAGAAATTTGTTTGCTGTATCACTGTGAGGGGATCACACTGTTCACTCACTGAGTGTGGGGAGGGAATCTTCTCAATGCTGTGTCAGGTGTGTGTGTGTGTGTGTGTGTGTGTGTGTGTGTGTCTGATTGGCCCTCATTGGGTCCAGGTGTGTGTGTTTATAAACCTGTGGGCTGCAGCGCTCTGTGTCAACACACTCTGTCAGTAGACGGTCCCTTCTCTCCGTGCTTTATCCTGTTAGGACTGTTCAGGAGGCTGATATTTGTTCCTACTTGGTCTGATTCACTCAGTGTGGAAGTGCCGTCATCAGCCCGCCTCATGTTATTGACACACCAGCTCAGATGTGATCTGCACAATGTCTCAGTAAATAATACAAAACACTTGTAAAGTGTCCTTGAGTGACCTGAAAGGCGCTTCAAAATTAAATGTATTAAAACTCCGTATTGCATGTAAACAATTTAATAACTTAACATTTGAAAGGCACGTTACCCGAACCGGCCGCATCCATCCTCATTTGTTTTGATTTGGAGGCGCACGTGAAGTGACGTTTTACATTTAATTTCGCACAGCATCGTGGGGGTTAAAATACAATTCTCTTCCTGAAAGGATGCATCTGATCCATACTGCACAAAACCAGAAGTTAGTATCCATACTGAAATGTTCAGTCTACTGAGGTGGACCCAAAAAATGACCACTGAACGCCCACGAGGGTTCAGTCTACTGAACGACCACGAGGGTTCAGTCTACTGCGAAGTCCGCACTGCATACTGAACTGTTGTTTTTCAGAAAGGGCCATTGTCTCTCCATCAGAGAGATTTAGAGCATCTGTGTTTCTTGTCTTTTGCTCATCACTTCCAGCAGCTCTCAGAGTGTTTGGTATTGCTGACCCTGCCTTCTTGGATTCTCCGTACACCTGGGAGTCTTTGTGTCTGAGCTGCAGAGACTTTCTTTAGTCTCCCTTATAAATTTGTAGTCCGATGCTCGGCAGCGGTGGTTTAGTTTCTCTTTAGCTCAGCGCTATCTCAGAAAGGGAGCTTGTTTGTTTTGGCTTGTAACTGTTTTGTTCTTTTCTTATTTAAAGGAGTAGTATGTAACTCTGACATCTAGTGTTTAAAATAGGTACTGCAGTCCAAATTCTAAACATTATAGAGAGCTGTCTCCCCCCGCCTGGGGTCAGAGTTAGCTCCCTAACCAGCGACAAAACACACAAACCCAGTGAACTAAACCAGTAAAACCATTAAATTAAGCGAGGAGAAAAGGTCTGTATAGATGTCACAGTATGTAAGGCCGTCAAAGCAGCTGATTGGATAGAAGCCAACTGTATGTTGAGAGCGTAAAAGGAAAGTTTGTTGAGGCTGAAATGTACATCTGATATTTACAAGTAAAGGTCAGGTCATCTTTGTAGTCTTTTAGAAGAGTAACTCAATGGGGGGTACTAGGTGGACACGGGGCGTTATAGAACAAGTTCAGAGGAAACAACTACTCCTGAACATGTTCAGTAAGTCAGTCGGAGTCTGGTATCAACCGGTTTTGGGCGGCACTACCATGTGAGGGCCCTGACGCACCAAGGAGATCGTCGGCCGCCGGTCCTAGCTGGACCGTCGAGAGAAATCTCTCTGATTGGCTGTTGGGAGGTTTCATTTATCTCCAGCTCTCGACACAGGGTGGGGAAAGCCCCTTGAGCCTGCCGCTGTAGTATCCATGCTTTCACCCATTAGTGCGGTTTCTCCTTATTCATCATGTCAGCCTCTTCTTTCCCACTAAAAGACCAAGGGCTGACAACGCCAGCGCCATTTTCAACTTTTAATCAGACATAATCCTCGATTAGTAGGCTACCTATAGTACGAGTGGTGCGCGACAGCGGTGTAAAAATGGTCTTCTCGTATCATAACAGCAGACTACCGCCGCCTGCTGGCATGGAGAGTTATTTCCTCTCACGTATGTGCAGAACGTAGGTGGTGGTTGGCCGTCAGCTGTAGTCTTTGCGGTGTGTTCAAGTGCAACTTTTTGGCCTAGACGTGAGGCGATGCCACAGACGGCCTTTGTTGCCACTAGTTCTTTGCCGTCTGCTTGGTGTGTCAGGACCTTTAGTGTGCTGTGCAGGGTCCATAGAAACCCTAACCACCCCCACCCTCCCCCTCCCCCTGTACACAACACATTTTAAAAATGGCTTCCACAGTGCGAGTGTTTTCATTTTTAACAGACAGGTTTAAAAACAAAAACAAGACTGCAGACTGTTTGTAGTTATCCCAACCATTTATTCTGGACAGATTCTTTTAACCGAGGTGAGGTTTGACATAGAACGTCTGAAAAACAAAAATAAGCGCAGGAACATAAAAATGTAGAGGTTTTTGTTTTTTAACCTCCGATGTTAATATTTCCTTAAATATTTCCGATGATTGGAATGGCCAAGCAGCTCATTCAAGAGTTCCCGTTGAGGAAACCCCCCTCCGGATGGGACAAAGGGAGGGAGAAAAAAGAGACGAGGGGGGGAGAGTGAGGGGAGGTGTGGGCGTGTCTCCAGGTTTACATGGCGAACAGGATGAGGAACGCCACCATCAGACAGAAGAGACCCATAGCCTCAGACAGGGCGAAGCCCAGGATGGCGTAGGAGAAGAGCTGCTGCTTCAGGGAGGGGTTCCTGTAGAGGGCGACAGAGACACGTGTTAATAAAGAGATCTTCACGATTCGATTAGAGGACGACAGACATCTGCACAAAGAGTCTGAGATCATGAAGGTTCTGATCTTCCACACGAGACGTGAAGTGTTCCAGACTGAAGCGGTTACTGTTCGGTCTATTGACTCTCTTATTTGTAGTTTATGTCTACTGTAAAATACAGAATATAAGTCGCAGTCTGTTTTTTCTGAGAGTCTGCCAAAAAGCAAAAAGTTTTAACCCGTCATCCTGCATGATGATTTCTCGTGTTCAGTGAAGTCTACACAAGAAGCTTCTTCTTTTAGTTCCTTCTGTTTTCACTTTGTGGAGTTTGCTCTCCTACTCGCTACAGCACGAGAGTCGAGCTCTCCGCCTGTGACTGCATTTTATACCAGTATATTGCACGCACTTAATGTAAACACCCCAAAATAAACATACAGTCTAGCCTAAGGGTCTGATCGCAAAGAGACGTGTCGCTAAAATTGGGGTGCTCCAAAAACGCCTGAGCGTATCAGGGAAAAAACAGCTGGGAGCGCCTGTGGAGCGGGGCTGCTTGTGCATACGGGCGACCTGATAAAATATAGAGTAAGTGGGAAAAATGGATTCGTAAACGTAGAGCTCTCCCCGTTTCTCTGCTCCTTGACGAGGAGGCGGGAAAAATGTCAAAAAGCGACAGTTTTGGGTGCATGACATTTAATTCAGTGAGCTCCTGATGAGCAGATTAAGTCTTAAAGCCCGCCTCCTACTTGATTTGACTGGCTGCTTCGGCCAAAAGTGACACTGACCCGCGTCTTGAGCTGAATAGTTTTAAATGTTTACTTTTCTGGGCACCCAAAAAAAACAAAACGGTCGTTCAGCAGCAGAGAAGAGCTCCCAGCAAGGCGTCTGTGTGATCGGGTTCTAATGATTCAAGAGGATGACGTCTCAGCTTCAGCTGTAAGACGAGTGAAGGCTCCAACTGTTCGGGTTATAAAAACATGTTTCTTCACTTTCCTGACGTCTAATCCCCGTTTACCATCCTTTACGTTTTACAGGTCGTGTTTCTGAACATCCTCTCAGCGAGCATTACTTCAAGGTGCTGTGGATTCATTTATAAAATAGATTAAAAGAATTAACCTGGCGTAGCCGATGATGAGGCTGCCGAACACTGTTCCGATTCCAGCTCCTGATCCGGCCACGCCCACTGTGGCGGCACCAGCACCGATGAACTTGGCGGCAGTGTCGATGTCCCGGGAGACGGCGCTGGTCTGGAAGGAGCGGGCTAGGACTGCAGACTGGCTGACTGGCAACAAGGCCTGCAGGGCGAGGGAGACGGAAAGAATTACTAGTACATGCTACTCCTGCATCAACCTGGAGCTGGCTCATTCTCCGAGTCGCAGAGCGCTCGTTACTCAATTACCCAGAAAGCTTAGCGTTTACCAGAGAAGGATCTAAGCCTATCAGGGATAATTGCAACACATAACCACATCTCCATAGTGACGGTGAAGGACCAACCTGCTGCTCCGCTGTGACTTCAGGTCTGTTGAAGAGGGAGACGGAGGCTGGCCGGGCGAGGACTCTGGACCCCCCACGCAGCTGTGCACACACACAAAAAGGTCACCGATATGTTAATGCATTTTCACAAACGGTCACGTTTCATTACAACTCCTGCAGCAGAGACCTGAAACCTGAAGACCAAACGACCAATCAGGGAGATTTAACCATCAATAGAATTTAAATGTGATGCAGTTTGGAAAGAAAACAGTTCAAATGTAAAGTTTGTTTTAAACACATGTCACTCAACACTCCAGTAATGCAGATTTTTGTATTCTTATGTTGAACCCAGCGTTGTCGTACTGAGTCTGATTCAGGACTCGACTTGAGCACTGATGTCTCCACTCTAAGGTGGAGAGGAGGACTTGTTCTTATGTTGATTAACACATATATGATGTATATTTTTGTTTTCAGTATAAGACTCATGATTGATGATCAGTTTGGAGTGAAGGCCGACACGCATGTTCACCTGCAGGTTTATGTGACGTCTTGTTCAGCAGACGTTTGTGTGTTGTGGTGATTTTAACGTCAAGGACTCAGACTCTACGTTAAGGGCTCAGGCTCTACGTTAAGGGCTCAGGCTCTACGTTAAGGGCTCAGGCTCTACGTTAAGGGCTCAGGCTCTACGTTAAGGGCTCAGGCTCTACGTTAAGGGCTCAGACTCTACGTTAAGGGCTCAGTCTCTACGTTAAGGGCTCAGGCTCTACGTTAAGGGCTCAGGCTCTACGTTAAGGGCTCAGGCTCTACGTTAAGGGCTCAGACTCTACGTTAAGGGCTCAGACTCTACGTTAAGGGCTCAGACTCTACGTTAAGGGCTCAGACTCTACGTTAAGGGCTCAGACTCTACGTTAAGGGCTCAGACTCTACGTTAAGGGCTCAGACTCTACGTTAAGGGCTCAGACTCTACGTTAAGGGCTCAGACTCTACGTTAAGGGCTCAGACTCTACGTTAAGGGCTCAGACTCTACGTTAAGGGCTCAGACTCTACGTTAAGGGCTCAGACTCTACGTTAAGGGCTCAGACTCTACGTTAAGGGCTCAGACTCTACGTTAAGGGCTCAGGCTCTACGTTAAGGGCTCAGACTCTTTGTTAAGGGCTCAGGCTCTATGTTAAGGGCTCAGACTCTACGTTAAGGGCTCAGACTCTATGTTAAGGGCTCAGACTCTACGTTAAGGGCTCAGGCTCTACGTTAAGGGCTCAGACTCTTTGTTAAGGGCTCAGGCTCTATGTTAAGGGCTCAGACTCTATGTTAAGGGCTCAGACTCTACGTTAAGGGCTCAGGCTCTATGTTAAGGGCTCAGACTCTACGTTAAGGGCTCAGGCTCTACGTTAAGGGCTCAGGCTCTATGTTAAGGGCTCAGACTCTACGTTAAGGGCTCAGACTCTACGTTAAGGGCTCAGACTCTACGTTAAGGGCTCAGACTCTATGTTAAGGACTCAGACTCTACGTTAAGTGCTCAGACTCTATGTTAAGGACTCAGACTCTACGTTAAGGGCTCAGACTCTACGTTAAGGGCTCAGACTCTATGTTAAGGGCTCAGACTCTACGTTAAGGACTCAGACTCTATGTTAAGGGCTCAGACTCTATGTTAAGGACTCAGACTCTACGTTAAGGGCTCAACGTTAAGGACACAGACTCAGGTAACGGGGACTCGAGTCTGATTGTTCTTTGGCGACTTTAACTCTGATCGAGGTTCGACGACACAACTAGAACAGGAGTCAAGCCAAGTCAGTGATAAATATTAAAGGAGATCCATTATGCTGATCCATATTTAAAGGCACAGTGCGTATATTCCACCACCAGGGGGCTCTCAATAAAAACAATAACAAAAGATGACTGAGGCTGGCGGGGAGTCACGGGAGTTCTCTCTTCTACTCGAACCGGTGTTTCCAGGGCAACAAGGGAGGTAGCAAAGAGAAGTCACATGATTCCCTGCCAGCCTCAATGTCATCATTATCGTTTTGATTGAGAGCCCCCTGGTGGTGGAATCGACGTACTGTGCCTTTAAATATTTCATTTAAAGAAACTTAAGGCTGAATTAAATTGTTCTTCTAAGCAGATTAACAGAACAATACGCAAGACAGAAAAAAGGATTACTTCAGATCAACTGATTGATAATTAATAGGATGAACTCTCAGGTAGATCACTGAAGGTGAGGCAGCTTCAAATAAACATGAACACTGTTTAAAAGAAAGCAGTGAACAAGTCTGATGAGGACAAACTAATAAATAAAGTTCCTGAATGACTTCAAACCGAGCCGAGAACAACTCGCCGAGTGTCAGACGTACATATGAGACCTTGAGATGCCCCACATGCTGCAGGTCAGCTGACTGGGAACTGTGCAACAAAAAGGCATGGGCCAAATATGGCTGTCACTCATAACTACGGTGTCCTTGCCATGAAACAGAAAGAAGAAGAAGTCCTCGTTCTGTGTTTCTGACATTTAACATTCAGCTTCTATGTCTCGTTTTAACGTCTTTGAAAATACGTTTAAACCTCACATGTGAAACAACGACATCTGCAGGTGTGCAAGAAAAATATGTGAAAGTTTTAAACGTGACTTACCACAGCTGGAGAAGTGACGAACTTGGCGCAGGCATACATGGCTGGAGCTGCAAACAGAGGACACAGTTTAAACTTTCAGTCAGGGGAACTTCTGGTTTGATCAAGTGTTATGTTCAGTGATCAGGGAAACTTTGACTTTAGACAGTGCAGCTACAAAACCACACAACACTGCACAGGCGCGCACACACACGTCCTGTCCTGTCCGACTGCTGTGTGTGAACAAGAAGGGAACATCAACAATCAGAGGTTGTGATTGAGTTCAAACGAGACACTTCACTATTCAATTATTATACTAAAGAGCAAACGTGTGTAGCTGCTCTACTAAAAACATTAAAGCACACAATTAAAATGACTGATTTCCTTTCAAGTTAATGACCTTTATGTAAGTACTGTAAATGCTCAAAGGCTATTGGCTTACAATGAACGAATATAACCATGTTGCAATAACTGACTAAGAAACCATCTTTGTGCACACAGCTTTAGGTGCAGATATTGGTGGTCAAAACTTAATGACATTCATCATTCTGTCAGGATGAGAGCAATGCATGTATACATTTAACAGCGACCCTTTCAGGAGGCTTAATAAACACTGAGCGGCCATGCTGGGTGTGTGTGGACGGACGGAGAGGCTGCAGCTGTCTGCAACAGTCTGATGCTCCACACTGACCAGCAGCTTCTGACAGCTCTACCTTTAAGGTTTACAGCTCACTGTCAAAGTTCACACTCGTGTGAGGTTGTCGTGATGCTAGAATTCTAAACTCTGACATGAAACTTGTTCAAATTAAACTACAGCTACCTGTTTGGTTACCATAGCAACACAAAAGGACACCTTTCTAGGCACCCAGTAATGGGCATCCTCTATCATTCTCAGATATTGCACAAATAGATCAGTACCGAAATATTGTCACAGTATTTGCATCCTATGTCTTTTGAAATAGATGAAGTTATAAAACTTTTACTACGAAACGTGCACAAACTGGACCTGCTGCACAGGGATCACGCCAGAGCTTTGCTCAAGGGCACCTCAGCAGTACTCAGGAAGTGACCTGACACCTCTCCAGCAACCAGACCAACCTCCAGCGACCCTTCAGTTCCCAACCCAAGTCCCTACAGACTGAGCTACTGCCACCCTTAAGTGCATTTAAAGTAAATTACCATACTATTGATCATTTCACTTTAAAGTATGTGGCATCAAAACGTTTAACAATCTTACACCACACAAGTAAATCCCCAGTTCATTAAAGTCTTCCATGTGACACTTTGTCAGCTAGTTGATTCATGATCACAAAGCTAAGAGTCTGATCATGCAGAAGGTCAGTCTGAGCAGAGACATCCTGGTCTGCAGGTCCTGAAGGTTCAGCCAAGAGGCCTTAATCCTATTCCAGACACTACAGCCAGGATCAACTCCAGATAAACCACTAAATATTTAGACAATCTGCAGAATGAATGGCTTAAACACTCCCACTTTTGGACGCCATTACCTGAAACCTCGAGTGCATGTATGGGGGTAAAAATCCTCCAAATGTCATCAGCCCAGTACCACTTTATTCCTCTCAGGGCCAGAGGAAGGTTAGCTTGCACGATGGAGTCGCCTGTCTCACGTTAGACTTTAGATTTGGTCGGCTGTCCTCGCAGAAGCTAAGTTGCTAAGCTAACCATCCTGCAGCCTTGAAGGTCAAAATTGAGCCGTAGACGGTCACACCGGACACGGGGAGAGCGTGCACAATGCACCGCCTGCAGAGTTACACCTGCTTTAGTGAAATAGCACGGGCTGATATGACCTCACAGGTGTCTGACAGGTGTGTCCTTGTAGCGGGGACTGATACAGAGCTCGGTAGGCCCCGGACTGTCAGACATTTTACTTTCTTGTGTCTGTGGGAGCAGGTCGGCCGCGCTGTGCCCGCTGACGGATCCGCTGCTAAAGCCGGCTGTACCACAACCACAGCGGAGGCTCACCGGTCATGTTACTGCTGCATGATTACCTGTCACACAGGTAACCCACGAGAACACAACCCGAAAGGCGCAGAAGTCATTACAAGGAACCAAGTCATTGAATGGCCGACCTAGCTTCCTAGCTAACTAATGTTAGCAATGACAGCTAGCTCTGATAGCATTTACAGTTAACTGACGCGGTAATCTTCAAATAACACACAAACACGCATTTGAAACACACGTTAACGTTATCACACATGTATACAGAGGTGTTTAAAATCATATTTTACCGGTTTTTTAGGCTTTCGGAGGGTCCGGGATTAGCTGGTCTCGCGCACAGCGGCAGTCAATGAGTGTAGGAGGAGGTGGACTGTCACCTTGTCATTTATAAGCTCAGCGCCTACGTCCTCAACGCTCATTGGTCAGACACGACTATCTAGCCCCGCCTCTCATGTCACTACCGCCAATTTAGCCTACCAGAAAAGGTTTTATTGAACTCCTTACTTTCTATTGGCTAAGAGGTTTACGAGGGCGGGACTACAGGAACCTTCATTAATCTCATTGGTCAGTGTTGCCGGGAATTACGAGTTTACGAGGAACGACCTTTCAGAGCATATCCAGTGTCCTATGTTGTAACTGGTCCGTTTACAGGACGTCCCGCCTTCTTATTATGCCAGTTTGTCCCCCACTGTGGTCCTAACACTGCTGACAGCAAGCAAGGTGAGTTTCATCAATTTGAAGTAAAGTTTTGATGTGCATTTGTTTTAAAATTATGTAGGACGGTTACAAAAAATGATTAAATTGAAATGCACATGTCCAAACAGGATGCAGAATCCAGACCAGTTTGGTAAACTATGTTGTTGCTCACATAGGCCTATTAATGGTACATGGCGAGATATTTATGCCCCTGTTACGCCTTGACTGCAGTGTGTGACGGTGCAGACAGAGTGCATGTGCCCAAATCTCCTGAACAGTTGTGACACATGCACGCCTGAACATTTCTAGAGATTTTCAGAAGGACTGCTCCTGAAATCCTCCTGATGTGGTCGTTCACACGACGGACGGGGGTGTCTCCTAATCAAGACATGACGTAAAAAGAAGGAAACAACAGAGTACGCTATATGACGCAAGGTGAGTTTCATCAATTTGAAATAAAGTTTTCATTTCTTTAAATATTATGTAGGACGGTTAAAAAAACATTTAGAAAAGTGAAATTAAAAATGCACATTTCCAAACAGCAGGATCAATCAAAACCAGTTTGGAAAAATGTTTTGTTGCTCACATATTAATAGTTAATGGCTGGATATTTGAACCCCTGTAACACCTCGTCTGCTGTTCTCTTGAACTGTTTTCACATCTGCACTCCTGAACATTTCTAGAGAATTTCAGGAGGACTGCCCCTGAAATCCTCCTGATCTGGTTGTACACACATGCACCTCACAGCGGGAAAATATCCCTGTCGAACAGAGGGTCTCCTGAGGTAAGACAAGACGTAAAAAAAACGACGTGGAGGTGGTGGACAAGGTAGCCTCCTCTATAGAGTCCTCTATACGACGCTATAATGAGAATATGTGTCTTTCTATCAATGCTACGTGTAGTTGAACAGAATCACAATCTGAACTAAAGAGTGGAGAAGAACATACTGGAGAACAGGAAACAGAATG